>CATIWM010590700.1:0-22843 GCA_949671775.1 Mallotus repandus | reverse complement strand
ATTATAAAATATAATTAATTTAAGATCAAATAGAAAAATTTGTTATATTTTATCTTAAATTAATTATATTTTTTATGAAAATTAAAATTATAATAAAAATATGTTAAACTATTTTATTATTCAAATATTTATTATAAAATTTCATAATTTAAAAATATTTTTAAAAAATTTGTCAAATTTAAATTTGATTGAGTTTAATTTTTTTTAAATCTAATATAAGTTATAATATTGACAATACTAAATGAAAATTTTACTTATAAGAAATATTTATTTATTTATGATATATTAATTAAAATTGTAAATTTGAAAATAATTAAAAATATTTAATTAGTTTTATTTATCATTGTCAGTATAGCTAATAATTTAAGAAAAATATAATTTTATTTTTATTTTTAAAAATTATTTTAGTGAATTATATAGTTATTATGAAAATAAATAATAATAAAAATAAAAAATAAAAATATTTTTTATTTAAAATATCAAAAATAATATTTTTTATAGTTTTAGGACTGAAATGTAAAAAAGTTTGATTTCAAGGGTTGACTAACGGATAATTGTTCTGACTGACGAATAGGACCAACGGAAAGTCTTTTTAAAACTTATAGAATTTGATTGTAAAAAATATTTTTTTTTGTAGAACTTAATTGAAAAAAAATAAAATTTATAGGACCAACAATGTTATTATCCATCCTCTAAATTGTAAGCAATGCTCTTATTTAAAAAAAAAAAAGATAACAACACTGTTAATCTTATAAATTTTATCATTTTTTAGTTAAGTTTTATAAGAAAATTTTTTTACAATGAAGTCCTATAAGTTTTAAAAAACTTTCCGTTAGTTAAAATAACTTTTTGGTAGTCAATTTTCAAAATCAAACTTTTTTTTTAATATTTAAGTCCAAAAACTATAAAAATGTCATTTTTGATATTTTAAATAAATATTTTATTTATTTATTTTTTGACTTATTCTGTTATTTAACTTTTATAATAATCATATAACTTAATAAAATAATTTCATGAAAATTTAAAATTAAAAAATAATTTTTCTTACATTAATATTTTATTAACAATGATAAATAAAATTAATTAAGTATTTTTATTATTTTAAAAATATAAATTTAATTTATATATCTTAAATGAATAAATTTTTTTGTAGTTGGATATACTCAATTAGTTTTGTTAATATTATAATTTATATTATATTTTAAATAATTTTTAAATTCAATTGTATCTTAATTAAATAATTTTAAAAAATATTTCTTTAAATTAGATTAATTTACAAAAAAATTGAAGAATAACATATTTTTATTTATTATTATAAAATATAATTAATTTAAAGTAAAATAAAAAATTTTGTTATATTTTATCTTAAATTAATTATTTTTATTATAATAATTAAAATTATAATAAAAATATGTTAAGTTATTTCATTGTTTAAATATTTATTATAAAATATCCTAATTTAAAGAAATATTTTTAAAAATTTTAACTAACTCAAATTTGATTGAGTTTAATTTTTTTTAAATGTAATACGAATTATAATATTAACAAAATTAAATGAATTTTATTTTTATAAAAAATATTTATTTATTTATAATATATTATTTAAAATTATATATTTACAAATATTTAATTATATTTAACTAGTTTTATTTAATATTCTTAATATAACGAATAATTTAAGAAAAATATAAATTTTATTTTTTTAAATTTTTTTAATGAGATATAGTTATTATGAAAGTTAAGTAATGGAAGAAGTTATAAATAAAAATAAAAAGATTATATATTTAAAATATTAAAATAATTTTTTTTATAGTTTTAAGACTGAAATATAAAAAATTTTAATTTTAAGGGTTGATTAACAGAAAATTATTTTGACTAAGAATAGGACTAATAAAAAATCTCTTTAAAATTTAAAAAAGTTAATTGTAAAAAAAATAAATTATAAGAGCTAATTGAGAAAATGATATAATTTATAGGAAATGTTAATAATAATAATAATAGGAGGATGAAAGGGGCATAAAGCCTGTACAATGGCCACTCGAAGTCCACCAAGTTTCGGGCAGTCACGGCTCTTCCAAGCAGTCAGGGCGTCGCCACCTTGTAGTATGTACTCCACACTTATGCATAATGCATGACACGTTTTTTACAGAAGAAAATTTAATTTTAAAATGGTTATTATGATTAAATGATGGTTGTGATTGTGAGAGTTTTACTCATTTTGGGTTTTAATGATCTGAATTTAATTTTTAAAATGATATAGTAGAATATATGTATTATTAATATATTATGTTTTTTTTATAACATTAATATATTAAGTTAATATTAGAAAATAGTCGGATAAGAAACTAAAAAGTAACAATACAATTATTATTATACCAAAAAAATATTCTTTATTAAAAGTTTGACAATTGAATATAAAATTAATTAATTTTTACATCTCTAATTATTTCATCATGTAAATGATACATTCTTATTGATTATTATTTTTAGTATAAATTTAATAAAATTTAGTAATATTGATAAATTTCAAATAGAAACATTTAATTAAAATTTTTAATTTTTTTATAGATAAAAATATCAACGGATTGCTTCTTAATTGGCATTAAAAGTGTTTTTAATACTAAAAAAATGGAATAATTTTTTTTTTAATGTTTTTCTTATGGGAAAGCAAAGTGGGGCTTAAATGATAACTAATTAATCTTTCTTCTGGTCTTCTTAAACTTTTACTACTAATAGATAGCTTTTATTCAATTGTCATTACTTTTATCCCTTAATCATGTAAATTATTTTCTTTTTGGTTTTTAATCGTGTAAATTATTTTACTTTGTTGGGGAGTGTACTATTATTAAGTAAAAAAGTTAAATACGATGATAAAAGATTATGTCCCCAATCATGCAGCTTATTTGTAAGATCTCAATCTTTAGAAACAATCTTACGAATCTATCATACAATTTGATTTATGATATTAGATAGCTAATTTTAAATTTGAAAATTATTTTTACATCTGTAGCTACTATTAAACAGAAATTAGTTTATTGATTTTAATTTTATTTATACAAATACATATATATATATATATATTTAAAAAAAACTCATTATAAAATAGCTAATTTGCTACAATCAAGTTGCTATAGAGATGATTAGGGGTGTTCATGATTCGATTTGATAGGTTAAAGTCTAAATTTCTAATCAAACCAATAAAATTCATTTTTAAATATGAGGACTCTTAACCAAATCAAATACCATTAAAAATTATTTAAATTAATAATATTTGAAATTGGTTTTGGACGGTCGATTTAATAAAAAATAATAAATTAAAAAAATAAAAATAAAATTATTAGTAATACATCTCGTGAAATCTACTAAAAATACAACAAAATGTAAAATTTATATTATATACTTATCATTCCTAGCATAATAATAATAATAATAATAATAAATTATAATAATATGTACTTTTTTTTGACAAAATCTTTAAGTTTCAAAATAATAATCCAAAATATTTTTAAAAATATCAAATTTTAATACAATGTCTTAATAAAAAATTTAAAATAAGAATTGCTAATTAGTAGAATGGATGATGGATCCTTACTCAATTATAGCCTTTTGCATAGGGTATAGCATCATAACTGATTATATGGCATATAATTACTATTTTACAAATATGAAAATATATATATAGTATTATTATACTATCGGTTCGGTTTGATTTTATTGAATTTTTATTTTTTAAAACCATAAAAAACCTAAAAATTCAGTTAAAAAAAACAAACTATTAACCACTCAAAACCATAATTTTTGGTTTGAATTAATTTAGTTTGGCTAGTTTGGTTGATTTTTCCGCATCCCTAAAGATGATAACCATTGGTCAAACAATTCTATTGAGGAAGCAATTAGCAAATTACAATTGTGTCGTTGTAGTTCAAAACTAAGGAAATTACAATCAAGTTACTCTGGAGATAATAACCATGGTCAAACAACTATTAAGGAAGCAATTTACAATTGTGTAGTTGTAGTTCATATCTAAGGAAATTACAATGTAAAAATTATCTTGCCTCCCTATAAAAAGAGCAAAATTCATATAATTATTATTTTTCTAGCATATGAGGCAAATAAGGGTAGAAGTTTGTTTATAAAGTGCTTATTCTCTCCTATCTTTTTAATTAATCTCAATTAGTGCTCTTCTTAATTTTTGAATTAACAATAATGCTATTTAACACCACTCAAAGTTTATTGATGTATCATATATTGCATGTTACTTGAAAAATCTATTTCATCCATATTAATCCAAGTTTTTGTATTATATTAAAAAATAATTTATTTTATTTTTAATTTAGTTTCACAAAAATTTAAAATCAAAGTTTTTTATAGTTTGGTATATTAAGTTATTTTTTTTCACACGTGATCTTCCAATAACTAGTGGTTATAAAGACTTTAATTATTTTGAAATGCAAGCTATCACATATTTTTTAGTTACAAGAATTTTAATTATTTTAAAGTTTATAGATAATTTTTTTTATTCATAAAATTCGAATATAAAATCTAGAAAATTCAAGCACAATGTGCTTCTTCCCGCTAATACCAAATTAACTTTTTTTAACCTATAAAGATAAATATTTTTTTTTGACATGCACATTCCAATTTCCAACAAAGAAAATGTTACAAAACAGAGTTAAAAAATAATGAAGCGTTTTTATTTATTTAATTTTATTTTCACTGTCCAAAACCGACTTTTTCAACCAAATTCCCACAGTGTATCTCTCCCTTTATCTTCCTTGGTTCGTTGGTTTTTTAATCAGAATAAAAAGACTCTGTTTTCTGCTGAAACAAAAACACTCTTTCCCCTCTGACCTTTCATTTTCTCCTTTATATTTTCTTCTTTGCTTATGATTCTCGCCGCCATTACCAAGCCCTGTTCCTCATTTTCTTGTCTCTGTCTCTCTATTATGCTATAGATAGCAGCTTTCAGAGTCATATTTTTGTATGATATTATATTCAACCTGTCCATCAAGAAAGCAAAGCAAAGCAAAAGAAAAGACAAAAAATATCTTCTTTTTGTTTATTATTTATTGTAAAATGATGTATAAAAGACATGCTTTATGCTATTATTGCCTATTGGTTCTTTTTTTTCTTTGTAATTCTTGCTTTCTTGGACCATCTTTTATGTGACGCTTCTTCTTATTCATTTCACTACTTATAGACCATGTTTTCTTTGTTGGGTTCTTTGGTTGGTTCTTGCTTCATTTCTTGAGCAAAGTCAGAAACTTGACTTGGGTTTGGTTCCTGTTCCTTGTTCTTAAGTTCTGTTCTTGGATTCTTACAAGAAACAAAGTTTAGTAATAAAACAAAGTTCAGTAATAACTTTATTTAAGTTGAAAGATGGCTGAAAAAGACCCAGATTTCCATTCTCAAAATTTCCCCTCTGCTTCTCAGGTAATAACTCAAGAAACACTTTTTTCTTGAATATTTTTCCTGTCTATTATATATTTGTTGTTCATATCTTACATAAATGGTCTTGTTTTGTTGTGTATTGGGTTTAACGAACAGGTTCTCGAAGAGCTAAAAGAGCTGTGGGGGATGGCTTTGCCTGTAACAGCAGCACATTTAATGGCTTTTTTTAGAGCAGTGGTCTCAGTAATGTTCTTGGGCAGACTAGGTAGTTTAGAGTTGGCTGGTGGTGCACTATCTATTGGGTTCACAAACATCACTGGTTACTCAGTTATTGTGGGCTTAGCCTCTGGACTCGAGCCGGTTTGCAGTCAAGCTTATGGTAGCAAGAACTGGGACCTTCTCTCCCTCTCTCTTCAGAGGATGATCTTAATCCTCTTCATAGCAATCATACCCATAAGTCTTTTATGGATTAATCTTGAATCAATCATGAATTTTATGGGCCAAGATCCAAATATTACATCAATGGCAGCTACTTATTGTATTTACTCTTTACCTGATCTTTTAACATACACTTTGTTACAACCTTTAAGGGTGTTTCTAAGATCACAAAGTGTGACAAAACCTATAATGTATTGCTCATTATTGGCTGTAACGTTTCATGTGCCACTGAACTATGTTCTTGTGGTTGTAATGGGGTTAGGAGTACCAGGAGTTGCAATGGCATCAGCTGTGACTAATATGAATATGGTGGTTTTGATGGTGGGGTATGTATGGTGGGTAAGTGGACGGTGGGAGATGAAATGGACGGTTAGGATTGGAGAGGTATGTGGCGGGTTGGGGCAACTGTTGAAGTTGGCAGTCCCTAGTTGTTTAGGGATCTGCTTAGAGTGGTGGTGGTATGAGATAGTGATAGTGATGGCAGGTTACTTGCCTAATCCAACACTGGCTGTGGCCGCCACTGGGATATTAATCCAAACCACTAGCATGATGTACACTGTACCTATGGCACTTGCTGGCTGTGTCTCAGCTCGGGTATGTATGTCCAAAAAATCCACTTTCGTTCCTTACTTTTGCCATATCAATGATGATTATTTTTTTGATTTTTGAAACTGATAATGGGTTTTCTTTTTAAATATCATATCATATCATTTCATGTTATTATATGCATTTTTTTGGCCAATTATTATATGTATTTATATATGTATATGTGTGAGCGTGTTTGATTGATGATGGGTCATTATAACATAGATTCATGCTATTGTTTATTACTCTTTTGTTGTTATGTATTGTATGTGCTTGTGATGTTACCATTCAACAAGTCAAAATATGGCCCATGAAATTATATTCATCTTACTCATCTCATCACACCTTTGATGTGGGCAAAGTTTTGCGGGAAAAAAGTTGATAAAATGATTGCTGCACAGATCAAAAGATGAGTTTTTGTATCTTGTCCTGGAAAAGGAAGAATTCATTTTTTGACCTAGAGCATAAATGGAAACAAACAGCAGTTTTTTTTTTGGTAAGTAAAAAAAAATTTTTAGTCTAGTCATTTGCTAATCTCTTGTAGATTTTTTTTCTTTTACTATGAGAGGTATTTATGCCTTGGTTAAGTGTTATAGTTGGCCATCAATGATTCAAGTGCCATTGAATTCCAAGTCATTCGCCTTGTAACTCACATAAAATTATCGTTCTGTGTCAAGTAGTTATTGAGACAGGGCATGCATTGCTGGTAAGTAGCAAGATTTTACTTTGGAGCACATACGATATAATGATAAAAACTGATAAAGAAGAAAAGATTGCTAATATCAGCAGATTCATAAGAAAGTATATATTCTTTCCTAAGTCATGCTTTTTTATCAGTTGGGGTTGATTGCATCACTTTAGGGACCCAACATAGGATCACACATGTAATGTGATTGGACATAATTAGTACATGACAAGAAAGCACTTCTATGCTTTTCTCCTAAAAAGCTCAAATTCCATTGCTATGTGACGAGACTATTTAACAAACAAAATGAATCTGAATTTTGTTTTTTTTTTTTTTGGGTCTATAAATAGAGGTCCGACCGACGATTTAAGTTATAACCTCACAGTTTTGGAGATAATTAAGTGAACATTTTTGTTTTCATCATAATGTATTATGTTTTGTTGGTTATGCTCTCAAATTTATATATACACGTGCCCTTACATATCTTTTATGTCTTGCATTTCAGGTGGGCAATGAGCTTGGTGCTGGTAATCCTTGCAAAGCCAAGCTTGCAGCCATGGTAGCATTAGGATGTGCCTTTCTCATTGGCATCATCAATGTTACATGGACTGCCATTCTTAGAGAAAGATGGGCTGATTTATTCATTAAAGATGGTCTTGTTAAAGGACTGGTAGCATCTGTTTTGCCTATAATAGGACTTTGTGAGCTTGGTAATTGTCCTCAGACTACTGGCTGTGGTATCCTACGTGGCACGGCACGGCCCGCAATTGGGGCCCAGATTAACTTGGGCTCATTTTACTTTGTGGGTACCCCGGTCGCCGTGGGCCTGGCATTCGGCCTGAATGTTGGGTTTGCTGGGCTATGGTTCGGCCTGCTTTCAGCTCAAGTAGCTTGTGCTGTATCCATTCTGTACGCTGTGTTGGTCCGTACGGATTGGGAGCAGGAGGCATTGAAGTCTAAGAAGCTTACGGGCATTGAATTGACCGGAAACTGCAATGGTATTGGAGGAGAAGAACATGAAGAAGATGAAGAAAGTAAAAGGTTGTTAGTTAATGGAAGTGATAACGTGGTGTAGAGAAGATGGTGTGAACTGAGAAAGGTGAGAATTTGCAAAGTTTGAGTGTGTGAGATGGTGGTGAGCTTTATGGGATTTGTTATTGTCGTTTAACTACTTTTTGGGGGACATCTGCCTCATGATGAGAATTTTTGTATGGCCTCTTTGCTTTTTTAGTTGTTTTGATGGAGTTGTCATGGAGAACCCATACATATATATATATATATTCTTGAGGTTGTCATGAAGCTGTTATGTGGTGGCCAGAGAGAATGTCACTCATATATATATATAATTTTTTTTTTAAAAAGTGTTTATCATTGCATGTATATTTTAAACAGGAAATGGCCTTCTTTTTCCTGCTTCTTGAAAGTTGCTTTTCTTTTGTTCTCTTTCTCCTCACTATCTGCATGATTTGGTGTTTCGGACCCTAGTGCACTCAAAACTCAAAAATTGCTGTTGAGTTCTTGACATGTAGTTGTGTGGGCAATAGCATTGAGGAATAGTTAAGTGATGATATGTTTAGTGTCCATACTATAAGGACCAAGAAACAAATCACACGTGAATGCATGCTTGGGTTCATAAAAGTCTAAATATAAAAAGATGTATTGGGGTCATAAGAAGGTTCTCCATGGCTCAATACAGACTTCCACCAATTGGCCTACAGAACGGGTTCCACACTTGCGAATCTCAGCAATTACTAAGCTAAGCAGGCCAGAATTTCAATAATGTGCTTCCTTAATGAGTGGATTTTATATCTTTGTTAATACTTGTATTATATAGAGGAATGTACTTTATATTAATTAGTTAGTTTTCGTCTGGTAAAAAAAAAAGAGTGAGAATTAAAATTGGAAGGATTAATTATCATTCTCTTATTGTTTTTAAGGAATGACTTTTGATTTCATTGGATATAAATTAGTCAAATATTTAAATATTAATACTTATTTTTTAAAATTTATAAATAAAACATATAAATAAATAAAAATATGCATTAAATGTTTGACCAAACACTTTTTTTTAAAATTTTTATTTTCTTTCTCGTTCGTTTTTCCAATTGTGATTTCAGAGTATGAACCAAACACTCTCTTAATTTAATGGTGCCCTTCGCTTTGACCAAACTATCAATTCCTTATGGATATAAGGAAAAATTCACTTTTTCTTCCTTCTAATTTGCAATGAAAAAAAAAAGTGCAGTAATTTTTTAAGGTGTTATAAAATGTTTAATTTTATTTTATTTTTGATAATTTTTAAAATTAATTTCTATTTATTTCAGTGAAAAAAATTGTCTTTTATTATCTAATTTGTAGTAAAAACTACTCTTGTTATTCCATTGTTGCCCTAGATCTTGAACTCTTTGATATATGAGAAGAATGATAGTCTGCGATCGTTCTCTGAGTTGCTCCCAGGCATCATCTTCATTGCAGTTCAGGATTGGGTGCTTCTGTGTTTGAATTTGGGATATCAGTCTAAGAAAACATCCACTCCCATTGCCTCTTGGTTGTTAAGCTTTTGTATTTTTCAACGTTCTAGGGTTTCTAGCTCCCCACAGCTGAGAATCAAATGTAACGGATTTTCTCCAATAACTTTGAATTATGGTCTTTGAAACTTTAAAAATATTATAATGCTTGATTAATCTAATAAAGTTCCACTGTTGGTTAAAAAAAATTCCAATGTTTTTTTTTTTTTTTGAGTGTCAGACTACCAGAAAAGGAAGATTTTCTTTTAGTGGGATTTAAAAGAATCACAGAATAACATAAAAGAAGTAAGCAAGTGGTGAAAAAACATAACAATCCAAGAGGACATTATTGGAGTGTAATGCAATGAGATATGAGAGGACAAGAGATGGGGAAGGGCATTTCTATCAGAAGAAAAAAGAAAAGTAGTGGATAGGGATGACCAGATGAGAATGAGTGGGACATTTTTATGAGGACCAGGAATGTTAACAGTACCATTTTGGACTTTCCTCTTATAGCAGGAATCTTTTGTGTTTCTCCACCTTCATTTTCCCATCAACCAATCATCATCTTCCTCCTCTCCCTCTTCCTCTCCTTTTGGAACTCTTTATCTTTTTTTTTTTTTTTACAATCTTATCTTTACCAGCGTCCAAATGTTGTCAAATGAAGATTAAACCCAATTGCTTACTTTTAATGAAATAATTTTTTGTCATTTAGATTGAAACATCTGTTAATAAAATTATTATTCAACAGTGAATAAGCATTTTAAACTTTATAAATTTAGTAAAATATTTATTTTCTATCATTTCAAGCAGATAAGCAAATAAGTGGAAAAGAATTTACTCAGTTACTTCATTACCTGGTTGAAGCGAGCTACGAGCTAAGCGGGGTGCATGCCACAGCTTCTAATGTTGCATCCTTTAGTAGGGCAATATCGCTTCTAATGGTGTTATCGTACCATTTACAATCGCTCTTATGATGCCCTTTTCAAATGTATTCTTAAACTACGTAGATCTTATGTTAATGTATAATCAAATATGAATAGGTTCAGTTCTGGATAGCTTAAGTAATCTCATAAACTTCCACAATCCAAAATCAATCGACCTAACCTACTAAACAAATATGCCTTGCTTTTGACATTTTTCTTAATACAAATATAAACATGTTTTAATTCCAAACTTGCACTATTATACAGTTTATACTTGACTTTTCCTTTTAACCAAATATTCAATCCATTCTTTATTTGGTGTAATGGTATTTTACTGTGGCAGAGAATCTAGGAAATCATGGTTCAATCCTCGTTCCCCTCGTTCCTCAACATCAACATTCTAACACTAACCATTCTAATATCTCTTCATACCATGCATACATGCTCAACTTGATTTAACACACTTTTTGTGCAGCTATATCCAATTTTATGCTAAGCTAAACATCAAATATCAATTTCAAAACCATAAGCAAAAATAAATGTGAAGACAGAACACAAAGGAATAGTTAAAGAAGACAAACAGAGAAGTTGATATTTGATAAAACATCTTTTGAGTGATGTCTTGTGAGTATTCTGTTGGTTGGGGTTGATTTGGTTCCACCTTTAGTCCAGATCTTTGAGGGGTCACATGGCTATGGTGCTAAAAGGCATAACATAAAATAAATGGGCACACCTTTTTGCTGCTCACCCCTTTTTCTGGCTTGGAGTATCTGCTTCTCTTAAAAAAAAAATTAAAATACAAATAAAATCATCTTTCTCAAGCAAAGATTTGAAAAGATTACAGTCCTGTAAAAGAACAAATGCTTTACATTTTTTTATTTGTTATTTTTTTATTAAAAAAAATATTTGTCAATGAACTTTGAATAAGTTGCATGGATGTAAAGGTTATCAAAATCAAAAATTTTAATTTAGAATTGCTTGGAGATCTATAATTATAGACTCTTGCTACAGCACATATGTGTATGTATCAACACAAATGAAATTAAAAAACATGAGATTAATTTTTATTTACTTAAAACTATTAATATATATGATCTATAAATTTGTAATAAAGTATTAATGGTTATAATTAAAATTAAATAAAAATTAATTATAAAATGTTTAATTTCATTTACATAGATATACATATATATATATATTGAAGCAAAATTTTAAAATTAAATAGTAAAATTGTAAAATTTTACCAACCATAAAAAAGGATAAAGTATAGAAAATGATTTGGCATAATTGATCTCTTCTATCCGGCATTCTTGCATATTTTGACACCTGAACTTTTACTAATTAATCAGTTGAATTTTTATTTTGACATATCAGATAGTTGAACTCGTAAATTTTTTATTTCTTTACACTTTCATTATTTTCTTTTAGATTTTCTTCCTAACATTTTTCACACTTTTTAATTCCTAGAAAATATTTAAAAATTATTCGAAATACTTCAAAAATTAACAAAAGTTGAAATATATGATAATAGGTTAAGATGAAAGTTGAAATGTTTGGCTTTAATTTTATAACAGAACTTCATAAAGTGGAGAATTGCTACACATATTATGTAGCTCATGAACTATTAGGCCTGCAATGAATTTTGCCTTTTTTTACCTCTAAAAAAGATTTTCTTACTTTCTAATTTCCTTTCTTTTAATTGAAGACTACTAAAAGGCAAATGCAGAATTTTCATCTAAACCTACCCTTCAACCATCTAAAGTTAACTCCACAAAGTAACAAGATTTTAATATAGTTCTCCTACCCTGATTCATTACATTGCTGAATTAACATCATACTGAAAAAGCAGTGCACACAAATGAGAATCGTATTTATAATTCCCACCCGAAGAGCTCAAACAATGATTCTTACTTGTGATGCAACTACAAACCCCGGAACAACAGTGCATGCCTGGAATTATCTTCACAACAATATGTAACTATCCTTACAATTTCATGCCATTTCAGATGTTACATGCCTTTTTGACAACTTCAAGTCACACTTGTTCATGTTTTTTTTCCAAGACTGTAAGCATCTAGACTTCAAAGAAATAACATCTAGATACAGGCCATGCTTAATCATTGATAAGAGATCTCTTAGAACATAGAAAGAGATTCAAAATTCTAGGTCCAATACTGGCGGTTAATCTCGTCAAGGCATCATCTAGAACTGTGTCAGCTTGCACTTAATCCATACCATCCTTTTTTGTGATTCAGGAAATCTTCCTAAAAGAAGAGTAATAAGTGACCAATATGGTGCGGCCATATTCATTATCCCAGATTGCTAGGCCGCAACCACATTCATCAAGATTCTCTCTCTAATTAGCCATATAGATGAAGACCATCAAGCAAAGGATGGATATATTTTGTCATCAAAGTTCAATTGATTGTGTGCGTTTTACATTAGTATTTTAGGTTGTTTGATAGTTAGAATTAGGTTTTTACTTTGTGGTTTTTTAGTTTTATTCTTATGTTGTAGGCAATGGGGCACTTGAGATGGTAGAAGAGGTGTTTTGAGATCAAGGATCACAGAAGGAGAGCTGCCGTCGCAAGGATTCATGTGTGGAGGAGCTAAGTTGCTGCTGCAACCACAGAATGTCGGTTGCAATCACAGCCGAGATACACCAAGAGAAGATGAGTTGCTGCTGCGATTGCAGCCGGTTCAATTTGCAGCATTAGTTGCTTAAATGCGATGTATTTTGAGGGGACTCTGAGTTTTGACTCTTGGGGCTGTTTAAGGATCATTTTAAGATGCATTTGGAGAAGAGAACGACTCTAAAAAAAAACATAGGAATCCCTAGAAAGAGATCAAGATCATTGGAGAGTGGAGATTGAAGAATTTCATCTCTAGTTTTTCTTCTTTCTCTTTTCTTTCATTTTTGTAATTGATTAATGGATTTAACTTGCGAGTTTTTTAGGATGATTTCCATTATGTTTGGCTAGATTCATAGTTGTTAGGAATTAATACTCTGATCATGATTTAAGTATTCTTTAGTTAATTGAATCTTTGATTTCTTTAGATATTGTGTTCATTGTGCTTAATGCTTGTTAATGAATGATCAACATTAACATGAATTGGGTTAGGTTATAGATTGAGAAATCATAACTCTATTTGCCTTATGAACATGAATTCCATTTGTTAGTAGTTGGAGCCAATATTAACAAGGGAAATCCTTAATTGGGTAGAGCTAATTGATTCATAATCACAGGGTTAGGGTTACCAAGTTGCAATGAGGATTGAATTTGGGCACTTTAATCAAGGTTATGAATTAAATCTAATTAATACTTGAGAAAGATTAATTTGGGCTTAAAAGATCCTTGGGTGTGCAAGATGAAAGAATTCATAAATTAGATTTGCTTAATGATTGAGATGATATTAATTCCTAGCAAATTTATTAGACATAGTTCATTTATTTGATCTTGAATTTACTTTTAGTGTGCATTTGTAATCCTTAGTTTAGAATTTGATTTATTGAACATAAATTTATTCTAGCCTTAGACAATAAGGAATTAGTAAATAGGTGATTGGATTAAAATCTCTGTGGGAACAATATCTTTTCTGTACTACTTGTCGATTCCGTGTACTTGTAGATTTCATATGCATTTCTGGAAGGTATAAAAGCAAAAACATGCAATTCTTATTCTAATTTTCACATCTCGAGTTTTCATCAGACTAGATAATCTCCAATGCAAATATGCTGTTGAAGCTAGAAGCCTATTTTAGAATCTATCCATGTTCTACTCCTGATGCTAATCCTAAAATTCCTCTATCATTGATTTGAATTGGAATCTGCATACTAGGAGTTAATTCAGCATATACCAGCAAGTTTATCTGTTGGTTCACAAGGAAAATCAATTAAGGTACTGGCCACTCACTAAGAGTTGAGATTACTCTCATAAGCATCATATCGTTTATGTATCCAACATGTTATGCGCATGACAAAACCATTGCAGCCTCTCAATATTAAATCCCTCCAACTTGCTGCTCGCTTGCTCTGCATTTCATTTTCACTTCTAATGATATTACAAAAATGCAAGAGTAAAGAGCAAAAATGTCTAGTAAACAGGCATGCAAGTGCAAATGGAAGTTATAATAAGTAAATATAAATAGTTTTGGTACTATTACTAGTGCTGAACTTTGAGGTACCTATCATGGTTTGGAGTTTGCCTGGGATATGGGAATCTGACATTTGGAGGTTGAATCTGACAGCATGAATTCTCTAAAGCTTATCCAAAGTCATAAATGGGGCATTCATGCCCATTCTTTCCTCGTTAAAGAGATTTGTAAATTGTTAAAGAGATGATGGGAGGTGCAGCTGAAGCATATCTACGGAGAATCCAATTTCCGTGCAGATTCCCTGACAAACTAGGCAACAGAAATTTAATTTGGTCTCCAATACTTGAGGGTCCCTCCTGTTGGTTTTTGTTCTTGGCTTATTCATGATTTAAATGGAGTTTCGTACTCCCGTAGTGTAGAAGTTTAATTGTCTTTTTAGCTTTTGCTTCCCTTTATTCAAAAAAAAAAAAACACATACAGTTGCAAACATGAAAGACATCTCAAAAGTTATATTGTCCAAGCCACAGAGAGAGAGAGTGGACATAAATAATGAATCAAAACAGGAAAAGACTTGCATAAGTTTAACTTACAGAATAGAAGTCTGAAGAGCAACTCCAACTCAAAGCAAAGAAGGTCAAAGTGTGATGCTTTCTTGAGATTGGAGTAGAGGCAAGGGAGAACTACAGATTATTATAACTTCTTGATCACAACATCTTGTGATCAACAATCATCAGCAACATATTATTGAGACTTGGTATCTGTAAGCCATAACCTCTGGTATCTCCCATAATTTGACCAGTGGGAACCAAAAGTGATGTTCCATCTAATAGCACCAGTGGACATCTTGAGTTCTGGCATAATCATGATGAATCCAATGTAGACTTTCATGCTGAACAAATTAGTCAATCTTCAATTACTTCAATAGGAACAAGTCCTCATTCAAATTTACCTAGCATAAAATACCAAGCACCTATATATACTTAGTCATTTAGAGACCATATCGATCAACAACAAATACATGAATAACTGACACAGAAAAGGCTTGACTCGTACCAAAAACAACAACTACATAGAAACTCTATTGTTACAAGGACTTCCAAGGCAGCTGTGGATCTAGAATAAGGAGGCCAATGACCTAAAAATGTGATAATATATACTTCAGGTACCAATAAAAATATAAGAAAAATAACTTAAAATATAAGAAATATAAGAAGACGTCCCACCCCTATTCCAAGGTGCATTTGGGCACATTAGATGCGCAAACCGTAGCTCCACCACTAGTGCAAACAGTAAGGCTGCTTGCACTAGTGGGACAAGTCCCCAAATATGAGAAGCATCACTATACACTGGGATAGCTATTCCTTTTCTCAAAGAACCTAAAACCTAAAAAACAAAGAACAAAATTGATTGAGAACAAAATCATATCCTGGACCTTCCTAAATATTGTAAAAAGCTGGTAGAAATGGAAGAGTAATGTTATTGACATAAAGCAATCATCACCTACTAATATGTCCTCCTACATCTAGTCCTGCAGTAACACCCGAGCTAAATTCAACCTGCTTCCTCTACTTGTGCTCAGAACTTATTAAAAGCATCACATAGCAGCCCCCTCTTCCCCCAACACCGAATAAGACAAATAATCCAATCCAACCCATAAAAGAGAGATTCTCTGTCATGTCATTTAAACTGACGTCAAGTACCAATGGTGCACCAAAAGGAAAGTACAAGTTATAGACTTCCACAGGGAACGTAATCAATTGTTGCATTCCTATTCAGCCTACCCAGTATGCGAGAGTGCAAAGTATCAGCTCAAACATATACAGCCTCTCAATGCTATTTAGTAGAAACTAACAAATGCCAGACCTAGCAAGCCAAATTTTGTCGTCCCAGAATGTTTCCAGCAAGCTGACTTCCAGATTTCAGCCACATAATCATTCTTATTTTACAACATCAGTTGCTCAATCCTAATCATTACCTTTACCATTACCTTTACCTTTTTCTGAGGCCCATCACAAAGACAATAGGAAGATTACACAACCTGTTTTTCATCAAAATCCACACTTATGGATAAGAAATTAAAATGATCTGTCCTTCTAGCCTTAAGCATTGCAAAATCTTTAACGTGAGAAAAGGGTGGCTGCCTTTCCTCACTTAAACTGGGTGTAACAAATTTTGAACTTGTGAAATTGTGATTCAGCCAATGTTTAACACAGAATTTAGAGAACCTCAAAGTAACAAATCGTTTCACTATTAAAGCATACGTAATTCCCAAATGTCAATGAAGATAAAAAAAAATGTGACAAATAATTGCAAGGTAATTTTTTGTAGCCTTTTTATTAGCCATAAAGGAAACAAGAATCAGATTTGCAGCTAAGAATCTAAAGCAGAGTAGTTAAAATCGCAAGTTAACTCATCAAGTTGTACGAATTTACATTTTCATATAAAAACAACACTTCAACTTAGTCCTAAAATCGAATCTGGTGAAAACATGGTGAACTAGAGATTTAACACATAAACTCTGTAAAAACAGTAAAAACGTAACTTGTTTACGTTTTCAAAATAAAAGAAAATGTGAGCCTTTTTAGTGTCATTTTAAGTGGACTTGTACCATTAAAAAACAGCCCACAATTTGAAGTTTTTTTTTTTTTTTTTGGTTTGAAATGAGCCCATGATCTAAAGTTAAGTAAAAGTGACTTAAAAGCCCATAATCTAAAGTTAAGTCTAAATTGAACTGAGCCCATAAAGTTAAGTGAAATTAACTAAAAAATAAAATTAGGTTTCTTTATTCCTTTCACCAGCAAAGCAATGTTTTTCATCGCCAAATCAAGATTGGCTAAAATTTTTTTATGGAAATGAATCAAATGAGAAGGATGGGAATGGAGCATGTGAGAATGTGGTGGAAAGTTGTGATATGGAGAAAAATGAAAATGAATCTAATTTGGGAGATGAAGGCTTTGGTATGGAGCTTGATGAGGATGTTGGTGATGACAATATTTATGAAGATGGAGGGTTGTAGTTTACAAAAAAAGGGCTAATGATTTTATCTAACTTGCATTTGGTTATGTAGTATTTTTTTTATGAACTAATTATGTAGCGTTGTTTGTTATTTTAGGGAATTGATTACGTAGTGTTTTATGTTCGAACTAATGTTATGTGTTGAAACTTGAATGACTACTTGGTATATGTATAATTATATATAAAAATGCTATTTTTTATGGTTTAGTAGAATCTTAGAATTTACGATCCGATTTTATGATTCGATTTTTAATAGCCCTCATCGATCTTAGGTAAAAAAGCGATTTTGACTACCTTGATCTAAAGCACTAGCAAAATAACAAGAAGAGATGTATTAGTGCAGATATTTTACTCTT
This sequence comes from Mallotus repandus, assembly GCA_949671775.1. Taxonomy (NCBI): domain Eukaryota; kingdom Viridiplantae; phylum Streptophyta; class Magnoliopsida; order Malpighiales; family Euphorbiaceae; genus Mallotus; species Mallotus repandus. The sequence goes on along the minus strand of CATIWM010590700.1, from coordinate 4,845 downwards.
CAAAAGTTAAATATTATATCTATATGATATAACCTTACTACACTAGATCCCTAAGCAGACCCCAATAAGAATATTGACATAACCAATCAACTTGAATACAAAAGCAGCACATTTGAAATTTGTAAACTAATATTGACTTGCTAAACATACTGGAAAAAAAACAACCAGGTTGAGAAGCTAACCTGCCCACTATTGCTTAAATAGAAAAATCAAGTCTTCATCTAGTTGCTATCCTCTTTTCTGTGAATAATTTTCGCTTTTCTTTCAAGGATGTCAACCCATCTCCAGAGACTGCATGAACTTTATGTCTTTTTCGCATTTTTATTCTGTCAATATCTTTCGATGGAACTGAATCATTGGTCGGGCCATGGTGTTTATGAACCAACCTTTGTCTTCCTACATTCCTTGAAGGTTCTCTTGCAGTAAAACGCTTTTTCTTATCGGTTCTTGATCTATTAGTTGGTAAATTTCTACGAGCACGTGTCTTACTCTCACCTTCTTCCTCCCCATCGTCTTTGTAGTCATCATCATCCTCAAGATCAGAATCCATATCATCCGTCTCCACAATACCCTCACTATTGTCTATCTCTCCCTGCTCTTTAGATTCTGGAGCTGTCTTTTGTTGTTTACTTCCACCAGGAACACTAATTGTTTTATGATCTTCAGTTAACGTGTTCATGAGATGAATATACTGACTCCGAATATTCATCATAGGACTCTTTTCAATTAGCAATCCCCTCTTATAACTCTCCCTCAAAACCGCAGTGCAATTTCCCATTTTGCTCGACAAGTAAAATATCCCTGGATGGTGAAGCAATGCTCTCTTAAACCTTGATCGTATCCCCAGCCACTCCCCTAAACACAGCAAAGCATCCCTCTCTATTTTTTTCGAAAGAAAAAGATTAAGCACCTCATGCAAAACCCCTACTGTCCACTTATCAGATGCATCAGTACTAGGACCAAAGTGCGTTGCATTCTCATAAGGAGAAATATAAGGCAGCTTTTGCCAATCATCAAACCATTTCTTCAAATGCTTATCCATTTCAAAACCCATTGAAAATTGCATAGGGAAAGACAAAGGCATTCCCTTTTTATATTCCAATTTCTCATTTGTTGCTGCTTTCTTTTCAATAAAAGAAACAGCCATTTTATCACTCCAACAAACCAGCTCCAAACCCAAATCAGAATCCAGCCCAGATGACAAAAAATTCTTATTACCATTACCAATGACTCTAAAACAATCAGGAAACTCAGGAACTAAACATTTCACATAATCTTGAGGTAAACCCAAATCCCATTTTATATCATCAAGAATCTTTAATGGAATTTTATTAATTCTTGAAATCATCAACAACTTTAAAACTCTATCAGCAACATTTTGCTTATAACTCTCGCTCTCATAAACTAACTGCTCTTCAGCATCAAGATCAAGTACCTGTTGAGTGAGCTTAATATGGGGATGAATACTTATACCACCGGGGAGAAATTCTTGAAAGATTGAAGGGTACTTTCGGATAAATTCAATTGGGCGAATTGGGATTTTGAGCGAGTCTTTGTGCTGAGTGATCGCAGATAAAGGAAGTGACTTTGATGGCTCTGACTTTATAAGATTCTTGATATTCATCATTGGTTTTAAGTGCTTTTCTCTCTGTGCTACATGGTCTAGCCCACGGTCCCGCAGGTGCTTGATGGAAGCGACATCAACGAAGCTCCGGTGTTGGTGGTCGCGGCGGCGGTGATGCTTAGGGAGATGCCGGTAAAGGAATTGCATTCTTGCTTGCCGCTGCTACTGCAGCTGCGTTAACTCTGAAAGGGTTAAAGGAGGGGGTTTTTGTTTTGAATAGTATTTTTAAAGATATTTATTATTCAAAAATTTACATTTTTCTCCCCAAATTTTAACTCTGTATAAAAGTGTCCTTCAATTAAATTATTTTGTTAGAATTACAATCGTTTTCTTTTACCATAAAATAATTTTTCAAATCTTTAAACTTTTACTAAAATAAGTAATATTTGTATATTATTTATGTAAAAAATAATTAAAAATATCCTTTTTACTACAGAATTTAAACTCAAATAAAGAGTAATAAAACTATTATCTTCTAAAAATAATTTCTTTCTAAAACGTTATTTATTTTGAAATAAAGGTCACAATAAAATAAACATTTTATTCTCTTTTAACAAAATATCATTATTTTTTTGGTTTTGTTAAGATAAAATAATTGAATTTTTTTATTAATTATTTCAAATTTAAAATTTGAATATCAATTAAATTTTTTATACTGGTTAACAATTCAGTTTCTTAAACCATTTACCATTAGTTAAGTGTAATATATAAATAAAAATATAAATTTTATACTTCAATTTATAAATAATAATAATCAATATACTTTTATAATTCAGCTATATATTTTATAAAAATAAATATATGAATAAAAATATTTTTGTTGAATATTTAATTATTTTTACATATTTTGATTTTAGTTTCAATTTATACTAGATTTTTAGTTAATTTTCTAATTAAAAATATTTAGCTGTTTGAGAATTCGCTTGACCAATTTGAATGAGACCAGAATTCAAGATGAGATTTTTTTTTAAATACTTGATCTGATTCAATTTAAGCTGGTGTTAAAATTCAAATTTAATTGGGTCATACTTAAATTCATATAATTTAAATCTGACCCAGTAAAATAATGCTAGTTAATTTTAAAAGTTAAAATAATTTATTTTTGGTTCTTTAAAATTTATTAAAAAGAAATTTCAATTTATAAATATGCTTGGGACACTCGTGACAAATTAATCTAATCCAGTTTGTGTCAAATTTTAAATTTGAGTTAAATTTAGAATTAATTAAAAAAATATATTAAGTCAACGCTCACACTTTTTTTTATGACCAAATTTATTTTTATTATTTTCAATTTTACCTCATTTTTTAATATATTTTTCAAAGATTTTGGTTAACATTGGTATTTTTTATTTTTTTCTTTCTTTCCTGAAAAAATTTCGAAAAATATAGCATGTTTGACTATATATTTTTTATCGGGTTCTTTTTATTTTTTCAAAATTAACTTTTAGGTTTTTCTTTTTGGTCTCGCATCCTTCTGATTTTCATTTATAGCCTTTATCGCCGTTTTTATACTGCGTCTTCATTAATCATGGATTTCTCCACCACCTCCGTGTCTCCAGATCCTTTTCTTTCACCATCACTACCCATCACTTTCTCCTCTTCTTCATCTTCTACCTCACAAGCTCTGCTGATTTTTAGGTAAATAACAACAACAATGCCATTTTTTAGTTGGTTCTTGACCTGCCTTCCTTCCCTCTCAAGATGTCATCTCAGGTTTTGTTTTCTCTTTGATCATTGTTAATTTTATTTTTTTTCCTGTTCATTTCAACTGTAGATTATATATCTTTGATTGAGAAATGCAATAAATGCTGAACAATCGTTTTCTCTAGATTGTCTATCGTCTGTCACTGTGTTTTTAGGGTTTATTTTGTGATAATTGGGATTTTTTTTGTTTATCCTATTGATTGAGCTATCAGATTGATTCGATGCTCTAGAATTGACTTTTAATTTTTTTTTTTCAAAATTTTCAATTGTTTTATGTGTTTTGGCATTTCGTTGTGTATTTAGATTAATTTGGTTAATGGAAACCAAGAATTTGCCTTCAATTGAGTTTATGCGTTAAAATTGCAATTGGTTTGTTCTTTTTTTTTTTTTTGCACAATGTATAAAATGGTGTTTTTTTTTTTCCTTTTAACTTTTCTCTGTATCCTCAAATTTACTGTATTTGATGGCTTGTTGCGTTTCTACAGTGAGGCTAGCATGTATGCTCTTCTACACTTAGATGTGAATTGAGTGATCAATGCTGGAAGGAGCCATTTTAATGTAGTTCTTTTTTGAGGATACTAGGATTTCGGCATTAAAGAAGATTCTTTGAATTTCACTAATGGGTGCGGGCGATTTAGCAATATCAGCAGCATGTACAACTTTGAGTTTTGTGGGTTTAAAATGCTGGACAGAGTTGTCTCTTGACAAACTAAAATCAGAAGGTTTAATTACTGAGAATTTCATCAACCCAGAAAATGCTAACTGCACCCTTGATTTGCTGCTGGGCTCATATGCCACCATTGCATTATTGGCAAGTTTTGTGTTCAATGCATTCATTCTACTCAATCTTTGTCTTAAGGTACGTTTTAACATGTAAATTATTAGAAACTCACAAGGTTGTTATATTAATAAATATATTGAGTTGATTTACACTTGTTAGTCTCTTTGCTTAAGGCACAAGAGATTTTGAACAACACCAAATCTTGTTATTAGATATCCAGACATAAGGGTCTACAGTCTACAGTCTACATGCATGCACAAGGACTGCACGGTTTTTGATTACAGAGGCATGGAATGAGCCGAGGTTGGATTGATTATGGACCCATGACCAGCTTTTGTCTGATCAAGGCGAAGTTGGCTTGCTATATGGACAAGAATAAGATGAATCAGATTCTTTGTAATGGGTTGCAAGTGGCATGCTTGCAATTGTTTTACTTTTAGGTCCACCTTCTCTTCCCTAGTCCAAAAATTAGCTACAATTTAAACAAAAGGGATTTTAATGCTCACTTATCTAAATGTTTTTTATGATTTACAAGTGGCTAAATTTATGGAGAATTAATTCAAGTTTATTGTCTTTCAGTTGTTATTTTTGTTGTTACTTGTTTACAATTGTTGTTTTTTGTTGCTTTCCGATCATTGCTTTTTTTTTTAGTGTTGTTGTTTTTTGTTGCTTTCCGATCGTTGCTTCTATTTTTTAGTATTGTTGTTTTTTGTTGCTTCTGTTTTTCAGTGTTATT
>CATIWM010590686.1:0-18535 GCA_949671775.1 Mallotus repandus | reverse complement strand
ATAAGGTTGGCCAACATCCTTGTCAGAGAAGCCTTTTATTTTGTTTCTTAACTTTGTTTCTTATGTACTGTAAATGATAGTATTTTGAAGTTAAACGATGGTGGCTAGATTATATGTAAAGCAATTGTTTAGAAACATGTTTTGTATTGATTAAATAATGTTCTCTATTACGTTTTCATTATATAATTACCAATATCAATATAATTTAAAAATGTGATTTTCTATAATACTCAATTTTCTTATCCTATAGCAGTTATTAATAAACATATCAATTACAAAGTTTTTATTTCCTAAATGACACCAAATCTTTCCAAGATATTATTTCCTATTTTATTAGTAATGTTTATAACATAGTTTGATTGAATTAAATGCTTTGTTGAATGGTTGGTTTTAAATGTCCACCTCGGGCTTCGTGAGACAAGGTGTGACATAGCTAACTTAAAATTAAAATCAAATGTAGTTTGGATTTAGGGACGTTACACCTCGAATGCATTTTTTATGTGCTTTGTCATGAATTGGCGGCCTTAGGGTTAGATGGATGTTCAATTAGGGTTTAATGAAATTGCATGTAATTAGGGAATAAGATAGTAATTCATAAAATAATTCTAAATGAACAAGAGACTAAAAGAAGTTGGTATTTCATATCCAGAACTCCTGGTTGTGGTGCTAACTTGTATTAGAGAATTGAGTTACCACCACCTTCTATTTGTCCTAGTTATTACCCTGGGTGGCTACTCCTCATCTCCACGCTATGTCTTTGTGATATAGTTGTGTGTTCGCTAGAGCCCTGAGCTCAAATAGTGTCGTGATTACAATAAACTTGGGCGAGCACTAAATCCCGCCGTCTACAATAGCCCATTAATTTAAGGCTTTTTTCCATAAATTGTAGACTTAAGATCAAGATTAGATTAAAATATGTAGAACTGAGCCCACTAATTTAAAACCTTCATAATTTGTAATCTTCAGCCCAATTTAGAATTAAAATTTATAGATTTAGGTTCATTTAATTAAAATTGAATAGCAATTAAGCCCATTAGTTTTAGGTTCACTTGTAAATTAAAACATGTAGATTTAGCCCAACTAATTAAAATCAATGTAGATTAGACTTACTTAAGGGATTATGAGCTTAAATAAGTGCATTATTTATATGCTTTTTCATGACTAGTTTGCCTAGAGTTGATTGTTAAATGAGGGTTTATATGAAATTGCGTGTAAATAGAGGATAAGATAGTGATTAATAAGGTAGTTCGAAATGAACATGAGACTGAAAGAAGTTGGTATTCCGTATCCAGAAATCTCCTAGTTGTGGTGCTAACTTTCTTTTAGAGAATCAAGTTATCAGCACCATTGATTTATCCTAATTATTACTCTGGGTAGTGACTTCTCATCACCACACTATGTCTTTGTGATATAATAGTGTGTTCCCTCGAGCCCTGAGCTCAAACACTATTACAGTTGCAATAAATTTGGACGCGCACTAAACCACATCGTCTATAGTGGCAACTCCACTAGGGATAAGAGATACTAATTCTACTTATGCCCTTTAGAATTATTTTATTCTTGCATTCATTCTTTCATGTCCTTACTAACTGATGACGTTGGTTTATGGTTCCATAGGATTATAAATTGGCTAACCATCACTCTTAGCCTTAACTCGGTTCAAGAGAGATTACTGGGCTCATCTAACCAAAGTCTGTGACCTAAGTCTAAAGGGGGGTTGTCTTCTCTCAAGTTTGCAAAGGATGTCAGGCCCTTCTGACCTTGGCCTATAACTCAAGTCTTAAAGGAGGGCATCTTGCTAAGGGAACCTTGACATTTTCATCGGACCTAGCTCATGTAATGGATTAGTAACTTCCCCTAAGATCTACCCAAAAGTGCTTGTGTTTGTTGTCATGAGGTATTATTATTTACAAAAGCTCAAGCCCATACTTTAAAGCCCATTCAGAATAATAAAGATTAGATTTTGCTTTTATACTTAAAAATATTGCTTCTATGCTTTTATTGCTTTGATTGATTTGGCATGCACGTAGGTTCTTGATATCCCCTGTTGATATTGAGGCCAAGACCAAAAATCCTAGGAAAATAGACTCACCGTTGAATTCATGTGTGGGAGAAATAAGGTTAGAAGGACGTATGTTGTATAGTTAACTTGATACTTGACTTAACTTATTACTTGCTACTTATTGCATAACATGTGCATCATACATACATACATCACATGTAGATCATGCATCACACTAACACCTTGTCTTGTAGCCACCATAGAATCGTCTGGGTCATCCTGTATTTGGAAATGAAAAGGTGGCAGACTAGAGAGAGAGATACTTCAAGTCCGTAGTCAATTGCAAAAGAGATCCTAACCAGACTAGAGAATAGTCCTATAAACCTCATTTACTTAGAAGCACCACCTACATCAACACCAATATCAACTAAGCAGACAGAAGAGATAGAACAACAAGTAGGAAACTCGACCTTGGAAGACATCAAAGGAGCATTAATGGATGATATAAGAGCAATGATGCAAGAGGAACTAAGACAAGCTTTAGCTGGATTGATGCCACCACCCACACCTGCTGCTGCTATTCCACCTGTTAGGGAAAATCTACCTGCTAACAATGACAGTGTTGGGGGGAAACCTTTGAATGTTGCTAGTAATGTACCCGCTATAGAGATGAAATTTGAGGATGTTGAGAACTACATAGTAGAAAAGGCTAAGAAGGAATCACTTGAGCTGGTTCAAGATCTTAAGTCCAAGTAGATGTAAGCATTGAATCAGAAGATGTCCAATATGGAAGAACTGATGAGAGGGCATGGCAGGCATAGGTTACTCATTTGACTTTGATGACATATTGTATATGGAAGGCAACAAGTTGCCGAATAAGTTCAAAATGCGTCAACTACAGAAGTTTAATCGTTCAAGAGATCTAAGAATTCACCTGAGTCAATATACAACAACTATGAGCACCACTAAAGCTCCATTAGCTGTAGTAACAAACTTATTTATGTTATCCTTAGAGGGTATTGCAGTGAACTGGTACCATGGGCTAGAAAAGTCTGTTAGGGCTGATTGGCGAGAGTTATGTATCGCTTTCTTAAAGCAATATGATCATAATATTAAGTTGGAAGTGTCCATCAGGGATTTGGAACTGACTAAGCAAAAGCCAAATGAATCATTTTCCAATTTTCTCACTAGGTTCACGAATAAGGCAGGATTAATGAAAAATAAGTTGGCTAAGAAAGATCAAGTTAGGATGATTGTCCGTAATGTGTCTCCTAATTTTGTTGAAAGATTGTAGATGATGAATCTTAAGTCATTCATAGACCTATATGATGATGGGTTGCAAGCTGAGGAGATTGAGAATGAAAAGAAGAAGACAACTAGGTGCACCAGAATGAGAAATTATCAAACTGGGGGCACACAATAAGGAAACACTAGCCGAGTTGTTGAAGTACATGTTGTACAACCAAGAAGGTTCCCAAATTTTAACCAACACCTCTGAGGGCTTAATTCAAAAGTCCTAGAGGGCCTAATTCAAAAGGGCTTACTCAGACACCTCACCTTTTCTAAACCACCAAACCCAAATGTCCTCGACTATGAGCCAAACAGCTATTGCAAATTTCATCAAGTCAATGGCCATCCAACAGACACTTGCATTCACTTGAAACATGAAATCCAAAATCTTATAGATGCTGGAAAAATCACCGACCCTGAAAAATCCAACCAAAATCCTAGCACCAAAAATAATCCTTTCCCAAACTACCAAAATTTACCACCCCCAGCGACCATGATAATCAATTCAGGAGTTAGTGAGAAAGAAGTGCTAAACTCCTTTAAGGAGCTAAATATTGAACTTCCAAGTGCCCCTAGAGGAGTAGAAGATTTATTGGGACAACCCTCAGGCAAATTTGACTATAAGGTGTTTTATTCCAAACCACCTTCTTATGACATTTCCATTAAGTCAATTGTACCTGGACGATAGGGTGATGAATTCAAGGAAGATAAGCCAATAAGTGAGAAGTTCACACTTAAGAAAGAAACATGCATGGTAGAGATATGGAAAGATGGAAATAGGGACCAAACTGTCAAAACCATTGACATTTACTACAACTCTGATGAAGAAAACAATGCAAGCTATAATGTGTGGACAAACACTACTAAAGTGAATCTTGTCACTAGAAGTGGAAAAGGTTATAAGCCAACTGAGAATAGAATAGACAAGGTAATAGAGAGAGGAAACGGATAAAGAAGAAACAGCAAAAGGGCAAGAAGAGGATTTAATCCTTGAATAGCTTAAGATGACTAAAGCAAATGTAAGGATTTGAAAGCTTTTGATACACTCCAGCAGTCATAGAAAGGCTCTTGTCAAAGCCTTATCTAAGATGAGCATAGAAACTGTTGCTACCCCAGAGGCTATACTAGCAAAGGTTATTGAGAAGAAACATGGAGTGGTGACATTCTCATATAAGGATTTACCTTTGGAAGGAAGAGATTACAATAAATCCCTATTTATCCCAGCTGAAGTTAGAGGCAAGAGAACCAATTATGTGATGGTGGATGATGGTTCCACAATTAATGCATGCCCATTGAGAATCTTGCCTAATTTAGGTCTGAAAACTGATTACTTGACAAATGCAGACTTAATAATCAGAGCTTATGATGACAGCACAAGGAGTGTAGAAGGCACATTCTGAACCCTAGTGAAAACTGATCCTGTTGAAGCGATGGTGGAATTCACTATCCTAGACATTCCTGTTACTTATGCCTTGCTACTGGGCAGGCCTTAGTTTCATGTGCTTAGAGGAGTACCCTCGATTGTGCATCAGAAGATAAAATTCCCTCATGAAGAAGTGGTGACTATAGACTCAAGCATGAGAAAGATTGTAATAACTATATTATATAGTCAGAAGCAAGTAACTTCTCCTCCTGGTTTCAGAGTGGCTAGAATCTTTTATAGAACTGAAATGGATCTAAGGGTTACAAAGATGATGGAGAATATGCGATATCACCTTAGATTGGGATTGGGAAAGAACCAACAGAGAATTTCAAAGCTACCAAATGTCAAAACCCAGAATGATACTATAGGATTAGGATATATAGAGATGGAGTTGGACAATAAGAAAATAAAGAAGGGATCAAAGAACAAAGGCAAAGCTCCACAGAAAGTGAAAACTCTAGAAGAAAGCTTTGTCAAAGAAGGAAAAGGCAAACTCTACTTGGGTGCAGCAGAACCATATTAATATAATTGGAATAAATGTTCCTAGGTTTGAGATTTTTAAGGAACAAATCATAAAGAGTCTTGTGCAAGACAACCAAGAGGATGTCATAAAGCAAGTTGCTGTGAAGATAGGGACCATGGCCATCGAGGAGCTGTTGTGCTTGCCACCTAACAAAGAGCCACCACAGTATTTAGCTACTATCATTAGCAATAGTTTTAGTGATGTTTTTTTATAAAGAAACTGATGTAATGATGTTCGGTCTTTAAGAGGATGAAAATTATGTATTTCCTATGCTCAATGATATAAATTCTAGTTTAGCTTACTTCTGTTATGTTTATCCTGATGGTTCTATGCATTTTAATACTAATCATATATGCATGTTAGACATTAATTCCATTCAATTAAATTCATTTAACATGGGCACATATGATAATCCAAAGAACATTTTTATATCACACAATGTAACTCCTAAAGAGAGGGAAAATTTTGAGAGAATATTAACGAAAAGAAAGACAGTATTTGCTTGGTCCTACGAAGATATACTAGGTTTAGATCAGGAAATTATTGAGCACCACATTCCAACTTATCTAGATATTAAGCCGGTTAAACAAAAGCTTTGCAAACTAAGAAAGATAGTATTTGCTTAGTCCTACAAAGATATGCCAGGTTTAGATCGGGAAATTATTGAGCATCACATTCTAACTTATCCATATATTATCTAGATAAGGGAAGAAATTGCTAAGCAAATCCAGGCTAATTTCCTTGATATAGTTGAATATCCTCAATGGCTAGCAAACATAGTGCTAGTTCCTAATAAAGATAGCAAGGTGCGAATGTGTGTGGACTTTAGAGATCTGAATAAAGCATGCCTTAAGGATGACTTTTCTTTACCGCATATCAATGTGTTGGTAGATAGTGCAACATCAAGAGCAATGTATTCTCTTATTGATGGGTTTTCAGGTTATAACAAAATAATGATGGCGGTTATGGACATGATCAAAATGGCTTTCATTACAGAGTGGGGAAAATATTGCTATAAGGTAATGCCCTTCGGATTAAAGAATGTAGGAGTAACTTATCATAGAGCAGCAACTGTGCTATTCCACGACATGATGAACAAAGAAGTAGAGGTCTATGTAGATGACATGATGGTCAAATCAGAAATGAGGGAAGGAAACTTCTAAGCCTTGGACAAGTTCTTAGGTAGAATTGAGAAGTATAATATGAGGCTCAATCCAAAGAAGTAAATTTTTTAGCTTATGAAGAATCAGCCTATGGAATGGAATGAGGAGTTCCAGAAAGCTTTTGATAAGATCAAGGAATACTTTTCAAGTCCACCAGTCTTAAAACCACCCAGATAAGGGAAACCCTTAATTTTATACTTAGCTTTAGAAGAGAAAGCAATGGGGGCAATATTTGCACAAGAAGGACCATAAGGAATAGAACATACAGTGTACTACCTCAGCAAAAAATTCTTACTTATGAAGAGAGGTATGACCTAATAGAGAAGACCTGTCTGATCATGATCTGGTCTATAAGGAAATTAAGGCATTATTTCCAATCATATAAGATACAAGCTATTTCAAGAATAGATCTTCTAAGGTACTTATTTCAAGCACCCACTTTGACTGGGAGGATGTCTCAATGGTTAGTATTACTAACAGAGTTCAACATACAATACATCACTATAAAGGTTATCAAAGGAAGAGTTGTAGCAGAGTTTTTAGCTTAGAATGTAATAGAAGGGGATGAACAGTGGAATCTAGAATTTCCTGATGAAAATCTAGTAGTGATAGAATATAGAGAATGGAAGTTGTACTTTGATGGAGCTGTGAATAACAAAGGAGCAGGACTAGGGGTAATCCTTATCACACTATAAAGAAAAGCTATTCCTATGGCCAAGAAACTGGATTTTAAGGTCATAAATAATATGGCTGAGTATGAAGCATGTATCTATGGGATAGAGGCAGCTTTGGTAGTTGGAGAAAAAGATCTTCTAGTTTATGGAGATTCCTTATTAGTCATCACTCAGGCTAACGAGGAATGGGAAGTAAAGGAAGAAAGGTTAAAACCTTATGTTGGCTATTTGAAGGATTTAATGAAAAGTCTTAACAAATGCCTCTTCATTCACTTGTCAAAAGATGAGAATCAAATGGCAGATGCATTGGCAACTCTTTTTTCAATATGGGATAGCCCAATGGGAATGATTATAAAACCTTTGGTAATAATGAAGGCAAAAGCCCCATGTTATGGCAGTGAGCAAGTTATGAATGTTCAGATGGGACCGGAAGAGAAACCATGGTTCTATGATGTTCAGAAATTTACAAAAAAGAGAAAGTATCTAGATAAGGCAACCTCAAAGGAAAAATATGCTCTTCGTGTTCTTGCACGTAATTATGCAAGTCATGATGGGGGTTTTATACAAAAGGATGATGAATGGTACATAGTTGAGATGTTTCAAGAAAGAGGAAGCATAAGAGGTGATAAAAGAAATTCACGCAGGAGTTTACGGACCTCATATGAATGGAATCATCTTAATAAAGAAGATTATGTGACAAGGATACTATTGGATAAGCATGGAAAAGGAAAAGGACTGCATCAGAACAGTAAGACAATGTCACCAATGTCAGATACATGGGAACATGAAACATCTACCACCTATAGTGCTAAATAGTTTGTCATCTCCTTGGCCTTTTGCATCAAGGGGAATAGACATTATAGGAGAAATAAGGCCTACAGCATCGAACAGGCATAAATACATAGTAGTAGCTATTGAGTACTTTTCTAGATGGGTAGAAGCATAATCATTTGGAACTTTGAAAGCAAAGCAGATGGCTAGGTTTACAGAGAAGATTCTTATTTGCAAATATGGAGTTCCACATCACATTATGACAGATAATGGGGTTCAGTTCCAAACAGAGATAGCAGAGTTACTACAGAAGTACCAAATTAAGCATCATAAATCCTTGCCTTATCGACCTCAGGCTAATGGAGCAGTAGAGGCAAAAAATAAGAATGTGAATAAAATCCTCTCTAAGATGGTAAAAACTTACAAGGATTGGTTTGAATATCTTCCTCTTGCTTTATAGGGATACAGAATGACAATAAGAAGAGCAATAGGCCAAACTCCATTCTTATGGGTAAATGGATGTGAACCAATTTTGCCAATAGAGACTGAGATCAAGTCTTTAAGGGTAGTTATGGAAGCTAAAACTCCTAAGAGTGAATGGACATAAAAGATATATGAACACCTCATACCCCTGGATGAGAAAAGGATGGATGCTTTATTTTATACTTATATTTGTGAAAAGAGGATAACTAGATCATTCAATAAAAAGGTTAAGCCTAAGAAGATCAAAGTTGGAGATATGGTGTTAAAATAGTCAAGGGCTACAGTGTTTGATCCAAGAGGGAAATTTAAACCTTATTAGGAAAGGTCGTACTTTGTCAAGGCAGTCTTGCCTAAAGGAACTGTAAAGATTTCAGATCTTGAGGGAATGAGTTTATAGAGCCAATCAACCTAGATCGCCTCAAGAAATAACATCTTTAAATAAAAGAAGGATAAAGAATAAAAGTCCACTGACTAAAAAACCTGAGAAGGCTGGTCAAGCAAGAGTTAGGACATTCTCGCGGTCCGAAAAACCCGCAAAGGGCTGGCAGGCAAAAATTAGGGAATAAATAAAGGAGTGATCCCACTGATTAGAAACCCCATAAAGGGCTAGTCAGACAAAAATTTGGGAATTAAAGTGAGTGAAAAATATTCAGTTAGAAAATCTAAAAGGACTAGCTAATAACAAGAGTTATATTATATGATGTAACAAATGTACTCTTTTTATCCCTAATTAATGAATTAAATTGAAATAGAATTTTCGTTTAAGATGCATGTTCTATCTTTATCATAATGTATGAGTACTAAAAAGGAAAATAAGATATGGAAAGCTTGATAACTAGATCTGTAAGATTATTTTTGTTTTCTAAACTATGTTCTTTGTTTTTTCTTCTGAGACTCATTATGTAATGCTTGAACACTTTTATATCTAGCAAATCCTGGTGGCTCTACAGTCTACAATATAACCCAAGTCTTGTAGTTGTCATCAGTAGTCACATCAGCAACAATATTCAAACTCTGTTCAAGAGTCCTTCAAGGCTATATACATTTCACCTTGTCCAAAAAATCTTACCTCAAAGGAAAGCCTTCAAAATCAGTCAAGACAGTGACGATGAACTGACGACATCCATACTAACGGCGGAGACGTGAAGGAGAGATAAAAGTGGAAAAGCACAACCTAGGATAGGAACACAATGACCATATAAACTCGTAGTCACATACTTCCACCAAGGACAGGTCCAAATAATCTCAGAATCTATAAGGTTCTTCATCTAATTAATTTAGTGATCAGTGGCATGAAAGTCCTTTATTGTCAGAGGATGAGACTGAGACTGAAACTGATAAGGCTAATAAGTTAGAGGGTTGGTAAGAACATTGAGCAAACTCAGCTTCTCCTGTAGCTAGATCTAAGAAAAGAAAAGAAAAATAAAGTAAAATAAAGCTCACTAAGTTGAAAACCTGAAAGGGCGGCTTAGGCAAAAGTTAGAGCATGCCTGCTAAGTTAAAAACCTGAAAGCGTGGCTTGGGCAAAAATTAAGGCATAAAAGAAAGAAAAAAGAAAAATATTTTGGTTACATACCTGAAGGAGAAGTAAATTGTCAAAAAGATGGTTCTGAGTCTTGAAATGATCCAAACTGATAATGGTCTCAACAAGAATAACAAGCATCGGGTTTGTTGGTGGGTACAATCCGCAAGCGTATAAAGTCATCCAAGTAGAAAAAATATTGATGCCATAGGGAGTAGATGTTGAGTATTGGACTACTTTTTATGTTTATTTGTCCAGACAGTCGAAAGAGATTTTTGCTAAAAATTAAACTTATTTAAGAAAACACAATAAAATTACTCTAAAATTTATCAATTAAATAGATGTTAGGGTTTTTATCCCTAGCTCAATTTTATCAAAAAATCATGTTAATCTCCCTACCACTTCTAAATTTATTCCATTTCGTAAGCATCTTTAGACATATGAAAATTTTCTCTCGAGCACTCAAATAATTCTATTTATCACAACAACTACCCAAGTGATTAGCTCTCGATACTCAAGCAATTAATTATTCTCAATACCAAAGCAAGCTTCTTAAGGAATATTAACAATCAAACTGTCTCTCAACCAATTTGATTAATTAATAGATAATTATTTTATTCTCGATAGGGATCTTCTCTTGATCTCACCCCACCGTTTAATTCAATTCCTAGGGTTAACCAATTAAGTCCATTCTTGAGCCGGGTCTAAAAATCCCAACTAATAATATAGCTACTTATGGTAATTAAAAATAAAGAAGAAGAAGAAGAATTGAGGATTGCAAACACAAACATTATATTAAAATAATTAAAGCACAAAAAAATAATTGAAAGGATAAAACCCCTTTTTGTTCTCCTCCTTTTGATTATTGGTTGCTATTATTCTTCAATCTTCTACTATTGATGATCCTTGAGTAGATAACAAAAATCCAATAAAATAAAATTGTTCTTCTTGAAAATAAAGGTGAACTCAGTTGTTTTTCAAACCAACCTCCCCTAGAAAAGAGGCAGACAAAGGCTATTTCTAATAGTACTCAAATAAGCCCTAAAAATAGTTTCCAAAATTGATTTCTGCTGAAGTGCATGGCTATGCACGATTGTGCATCGCTACTGCTCCCGAAATCATCAAGTCAGGACTGGTCGTGCACACCCATGTGCACGGCCGTGCATTTGGTGCACGGCCGTGCATTTGTTGCATGGTTGTGCAAATTTTGATGCACAGTCTATCTACAAAGTGAAATGTTTAGTCTTAGGATTGGTCGTGCACTCCCATGTGCACGGCTGTGCATGCCTCTTCATCTTCAGTTCATGGAGATTTTGAGCTTTCCTCTTTAAGTTCCAGCATCAACTCCACTTGCATTAATCCAAACTTGGGCACACCTAACCAATTAACACAAAATCACCAAAATTAAACTAAAAATAACCAAAAATTATGAAAACCTTTAAAAACCTAAGTTTCATGGAATTTAAGTAAAAACACCAACATTCAAGAATAAAGTAGACAGTTTAAAATCTAAAAATATAACAATTTAGTGCTCAAAATTCACTATTTTTCACACTTATCATTTGCTCCAGCCTCTACTTGTTCCAAATGTTGACTATTCTTGTATCAGTATCTCTATGAGAAAAAACTAGCAGAAACTGGGCGTAAAGGCAGAAGGAAACTATCCTACTCCAAGCAGCGCTGTTCTTATCCTTAGTCTCACAAGCAGTGATAATCAGAGCAGACAGGCTAATAGTCCCAGGATTATGCACATAAGAGTAAATCTCACTTGGGAGCACGTCAAAGAATGTGCACAGCCTATTGGGAAACTGCAGGTCCAGTTCAGGAAGAGCAATCATGATAGTAGAATCCAGTGAACATCTAAAAATGGTAGCAAATTCTTCAATTAAGGGACACAATTCTTGTCCATTAAATATGAAGATGTGATCCTTAAAGTCCCAGAAAGAAGCAGCAGCATGAATAAGATTGTAATTAATCTTAATGTAATGTAGAGACTTCAGCAATTTGGCATAGAAAGGCAAAAGTTGATTCCAATCATTCCCATTAAGGTTCTTGAGAAAGTTCTTGAGCAGCTGAAGAGTCACTTGGGTCATGATAAAGGTACAAAAATAAGGAGTGAAGGGAATGAACCCTTATATAGTGAGAAAAGACAAATCAAGATAGGATGAGGATTCCATTTCCTATCAGGGTGGGAAATCAAGTCAAAGTTTATCAAGACTAGGATAAGTAAATAAATCCCAATTATTTATTCATTCCTTTATCCTTTTTAACTTAGAATTTCATTTAAAGAGGGAAAAGGAATTAAAAGCACAATAAATTCAAGATTAGAAAATTAGTTCAGTACAGTAGTATGCAGAATAACCATAAAAATTAGAAAGGTCAGATAATAGAATACAAGCATATTGAAAGTCTATAAAATCAGTTATCTCTAGCTCTAGTATCCTGCCAAGGAATCCATCCTCTAGTCGGATCATCATCAAGAGCTCTAGCAGTTGAGGTCCCAGCATTGTAATCAGTGAAACCTAAATCAGCAAGTTATCGACAGAGCCTCTCATAATCGTGCTCCAAGTCCCCAGTATAACCCTATTGCATTAGGAAATAGTTAGAAATATGCATGTTATGCATCCATTTGCACGTTGGTTATAAAATACTTACTTGCCATCTGTCTATGAGGTGTATAGTAAACAATCTTTGTGATGAGGCAAGTCCAGACAAGTACTCTGCCTATGTTTAGGGAATTTATATTGTAAATATTACTAACATTAGTACCAAGTGTTAGTTGGTTCAGGTAAAAGAAATCAATTGCACTCATATTAGAAGCATCTAGTGGAGAGAAACTAGGAGGCAGCATATCATCAAAGTGCATATGCTGCTTAACAGGAGTCTGAATGACAGGAGCCTAATAGTACATCAATCGATCTAGAAGTGAGATATCACTCAGAGTGTCACTCATTGAAGTCTCACCTTGAACAGTCTCAGCATGATGAGTATAAGATCCTTGCTCAGTCTCATGCTCAATCCTCACAGTCTGAGGATCAATCTCAGTCTCCTCATCAATATGAGAATCTTCTCTCTCAACCTGAGAAGAGGGAGCATATGTCAGTAGCAACAATGAAGAAGCAAAAGGGAAGCAAATAAAGATCAAAACTCTTCCAAATTTATAGGAATCAGCTCTAGAAGGTTCTCCTGAATGAACTGATGATAGTCTCAGGAATGCTAAAGCAAAGTCGAAGCATCATATGCCTCTAGAGTTGCTCTCTGCTATGGACTAGTCAAGCCATAACTCCATAACATAGAGGAGGGAATAGGAGAAGGAATGCATCATCGAGAAGGCCCTACATGCCATTGATATACACGCTCACCAAGATACCACATCTTGCAACCATATCCAAGGAGCAAGATCCTCTTGATCTCCAGTCTCAAAGTAGCAACCATGAAATCATATCGTTGAACATCCTTAACACCATCAATCCAATCAGACTTAATCTGCAATTCACAAATTAAATAGTTAGATTTCACTTAACTATTTTCTGAAAGCTAACAAGTTGAATTTTCTTACCAGGTCCCACTCTAAAGTTTTCAGCTGCACGCGATAAGTTTGCAAATTGTGTCTGATACTAGAAAGGTGAGAAGAGCCTTATCTCTACATCAGAGGAAGGCACCTACCAAGGCTAATAGCACTAAAGCCTCGAATCAACCCAATCTCAATGCTCCAAATCTATAAAAAGAAAAGCAACAGTCAAGATAAGACAAAGGAACCACAAAAAGCAAAAAATAAACCAAAGAGATATAGGAATGTACAAGCAAAACATGCCAAAAGCCACACATCGTGAATGCACCTCTACATATAGTATTGAGCCTATAATAAAGATAGTTGAGTGCTACAGAACCCCAATCGAAGGTGGCAACCTGACTAAGGTCTCGAAGAGGACCAAGAAGGGTAATACTGACCTCGTGACCAGTCTCACAAAAGAGGGTAGTGCCTAGCAGCATCAGTAAGAAGCATATCACCTTCTGAATGATCTGGAAAGGAGTAGTAGTGGAAAGTCTCCTGAAACTTTGAACAAGAGAAGAAAGCAACACATTCTTTCGATTCTTCTAAGACGGAATGAAACCAAGTAAATCATGAACATACTAGCTCCTAGCATCTTTAGAAAGATGGCAGTAGCTGATATCAAAAGGAACTGGGGTACCTCCAAAGGCAATCCCAGTAATGGCAGAAAAACTCATAGGAGAGATAGTCAACTCACCCGCACGAGTGTGAAATGTGTGGGTAGTATCCATCGATCTCCCAATCAATGCAAAGAGGGAATAATGGTCTAATCTACATCACTGAGTCAAAAGAGCAGCAATAAAGTGTATGAAGCCTAATGCCCAGATGTATTTGGTTACCTCAACATATAGACTGTGAAACAGTTTCCAAGCCAAATTGAAACAACCGAAGAACTTTAGGGGTTTTTGAATAAAATTCAGAAACAACAAAATCAATTTATCACCTTTGCACGTTTTACATACATAGTTGCATTTTATTTATTCCTTAAAAAATGAAAAAATCAGAAAAATTTTGGAAAATTCAAAAAATTGTGAAAAAGTAAAATTTTTTTGAAAATAGCCAATTGTATTTCTAGAATTCTGATCGGAATTCTAAATTTTCGATTGGAAATCTATAATTCTAAACAGAATTATGGAACTTTGATCAAAATTCTAGAAATTCGATCAGTTTTCTAGATTTTCGATCAGAAATTCAAGTCCCGGATTGGACACGCATTGACTTGATTTAATTTTCTAGTGTTTTAATTTAGTTTTTATTCAAAAATTAATTTGCATAGATTAATTTTGAGTTCATGCATGCATGTTTAATTTTTTGCATAATTTCAATCTAATATCAATCACTAATTAGATAGAATAAAATTAAATTTTTGCATAATAAAGCAGAGAGGGGCAAAAAATGCACCTCATCACCAGCTTATGAACACTTATGGAGCTCCAAACAAGTCAAAGGAAGGACTGTTGCACCTTTCTAAAGTCTCAAATGGTTCTATGGAAAATGTGAGGCCAGGACAGCTGGATCAGTTGTGCCCGAGGTACTAATATGTGGCCTACATGGCGAGTGAGCCATAGGATCATACAGATTCAAATTTGGACATCAAACGAAGAAATAATTAAGACAAGAAGAAATCAAAATCAAAGTGAAAGTGAAAGGAAAGAAAAATACCACTTTAATCCCTCAAACTTTATGGAAAAAGAGAAGTGAATCAAGAAAATAAAGGAAAAGAAAAGGTCAATATATATTAAAGTGGTAAATATCCACTTTAATCCCTCAAACTTTCCTTATAAATAAGTCCACAAGTTTTCTTATAATTTGATCCAAAATTGCAATTCAATTAAAAAATTAATTCTTAGTTGATTTTTGAAAACAACATGATCACAATTCAAATTTAATAATTCATGGAATTTTTAAATTATCAACACAGATGCATAGTTAATCAGTGCAAAATTTTCAGTTAGTTTGAAAGTACAGAAAATTCAATTTTTGTATTTTGCACACATTTTGTTGTTTGCTACACAATAGTAATAACACATACAATTTGTTATTTGCTACATAGTAGTTATAACATTAATTTCAAAATTTTAGTTATATGTTGCACAATGGCTATAACTTGATTTCAAAATTCATTTTTACTATATGTTGCACAGTAGCGACAATATGAATTTTATTTTCATTTTATTAGACATTACACAATAGTTATAACAAACACTTAAAGTTTTTGTTGTATGATCTATAGGACTTATAGCGTGATTAAAGTTAGCTAGACACTAAACAATAATTATAGCATTTTCGCTAAACATTCCACAAGAAATAAAGCAAAAAATCATCACTTTGCTAAATGTAGCAAGCAATTTAGAGTTGTTAAACATCCCACAGGGAATATAGCAAGGAAATCACAGTCACTAGACGTTCCATAGGAAATATAGTGCATTTACAAAGTAGTTATAGCATGTCATCTCATAAAATGTCTCATAGGGAATATAGCAAAACACGGATTTTACTAAATGTCTCATAGAGAATATAGTGAATTTTGACATGAGTCTACAGACAAGCATAGTCGAAGAGCCTCGCATACAGGTCAATATCCTAACTTTTTGCTAAGGAATTGTGTGCTTATTTGCTTTGCCATAATTTGTCAAGCAAACAGCGACAAAGAGGGGCAACTGTAAGCGACAAAGAGGGGCAACTGTAAGCAACCAATTCTAGGATTATTTCAATGTGGATGCAACGAGGACCCAATGACGAAAATTCAATTGAAATTAGTACTCGGATTTTGATTCTTGAATCTCAAGGACTTGATTGGTAAGTTCTTAGGACCTAATTGAAAAAAAAATTCTTTTATGAGTCAATTTCAAAATATAGAAAAATTAGAATAGGGGCTGAAGTGCAAAAATTTTCAATCAGAAATATGTAATTCCGATCGGAATTCCATATTTTTTATCGGAAAGGAATTACACACTTTCAATCGATTTTTGACCTGTTTTAGTGTTTTTTTTATTTTCCAAAATTAATTTTCTTAATTTTGATTGGTCCAAAAATGAAATCGGAGTCAGATAATGACTTTGTTTAGTGATAATCATAGATTATAGCTGTTTTATTTAATTTAAAAAGGATTTTATTTCGTGTGATTATCAAATCACAGGAGAAGAATAACTCACGTAACCTAAATTTTCTAGGTTTACGTCCTCTATATAAGTGTATTGTTTTGCACAGAAGGGAAGAGGCTTTTTGGCTGAAGAAAATTACATAGAGAGGAAAAAAAAGTAAAATAAATTTTTATTCTTTTTGGACGTGTTGTTTGTCTTGGAAAAACACAAGTTTTGAGATAATTTTTTATTTTTTTGTTTTTGAAGAAAGCAACCAACACTTGAGAAGGAAGATCAATTTGCAATTTCAATTTCAATTACGAAATGGTGAATCAACAAAACTCTGAGGAGAAATCAAATCACATTACATTCATCTTCATCCCTTTCTTTTCTTTTATTGTTTTACTTTTTTTTTCTTTTAATTTTCAGATTTATTCTTTTAATTTTGTTTAATTTTACCTTGTTTATTTTTATCTATTCTAATTCTTCTTCTTTATTTTTCTTGTTTTATTCCTTGAATTTGTGGGAGATTCAAAACTATGGAGTAGTCATGGAGATAAAAACCAAACTAGTCTACGAAGGTCTATGAAAAGTCATGTGCATAACCTAGTTTGTCTTCTCTTTTATTGATTGATTTATTTTTTTATTTATTCTATTGTTTGGTTTGTTTAATAATTTTTATGATGTAGATTGTAATAACCCCATTAGTGGGATCATAATGAAATCTTTAGTTTGTTTATTGTTTTAAAATTGATTAGTAAATTAGGTTCATTTGGTAAGACTTTAATTAAAATTAATGGTGACTGTAGTAAATTTAGGTTGCATAAATTTAATCAAGATTAGATATCATTCAATGCATGTTTAATATAGCTTTTATGATTCTATGTAGTTTAGTTTATTATTCATGTTTTTATGATTTATATGTTTTATTATTTAATTTTTTTGTTTTTAATTTAATTTGATTTGTTAATTTTTTTTATGATAATTGGCATGTTCATATGTTGTTTATTTTGTTTAAGCTCATAATTTTAGGCTTTTAGGTTAAATTATTATTCATTAAATAGGTTTAAAAATTTAATTAGGTTTTAGGGTTAACTAAATTAATTTTAAGCTCATAATTAATTAGATTTAAGGTTAGAAATAATTTAAGCCCACTTAGTTAAGTTGACATAGGCCCACTTAGATTTAATTTAACTAACTTAGACATAGCCCATTAATTTAAGGCTTTTTTTACATAAATTATAGACTTAAGATCATGATTAGATTAAAACATGTAAACCTAAGCCCACTAATTTAAAGCCTTCATAATTTGTAGACTTCGGCCTAATTTAGAATTAAAATTTATAGATTTAGGTTCATTTAATTAAAATTGAATAGGAATTAGGACCATTAGTTTTTAGGTTCACTTGTAAATTAAAACATGTAGATTTAGCCCATTTAATTAAAATCAATGTAGATTAGACTGACTTAAGGGATTATGAGCTTAAACGAATGCATTATTTATATGTTTTTTCATGACTAGTTTGCCTAGAGTTGATTGTTAAATGAGGGTTTATATGAAATTGCATGTAAATAGAGGATAAGATAGTGATTAATAAGGTAGTTCGAAATGAACATGAGATTAAAAGAAGTTGGTATTCTGTATCTAGAAATCTCCTAGTTGTGGTGCTAACTTTCTTTTAGAGAATCAAGTTATCACCACCATCGATTGTCCTAATTATTATCCTGGGTGGCGACTCCTCATCTCCACACTATGTCTTTGTGATATAGTAGTGTGTTCCCTTGAGCCTGGAGCTCAAACAGTGTCACGATTGCAATAAACTTGGACGTGTGCTAAACCACATCGTCTATTGCTGCGACAGCAATGTTTTACCCCTTACACTTCGATTCTTCTTCTGATGCTACAACAGTAAGTGAGTTGTTGTTCAGCAGCCTAAAAATTGGCAGATTTTTAAAAAAATTATTTCAAAACTTTTTATTTTTCTTTCTTCCTATTCTTTATTTCTTTTCCCTTTTATTTTTTCTTATCTTTCTATTTCTTTCTTTTA
>CATIWM010590639.1:0-17652 GCA_949671775.1 Mallotus repandus | reverse complement strand
AATCAAGACAAAAATAACCTTTGTGAATTTTGCTGTAACCCATAAAAACACAACGTCTGGACCTAGGAGACAATTTGTTATCACTATAGGGGCGAAGCCATGGGTAGCAAAGACAACCTAAAGTGTGCATTTTCATATATTTAGGATCTTTATTGAATAAAACTGTGTAGGGATTATTATTCTTTAAGTTGGGAGTGGGGAGGCAATTTATAATGTAGACGGCAGTGCTAAAAGCATAAGGCCAATATTGATTGGGTACATGAGAGTGATACATCAGAGATAAGGAAATCTCAACAACATGTCTGTGCTTTCTTTTAGCACAACCATTTTGTTGAGGTGCTGTTGGACATGAACTACATTGATTAATTTCATTTTCAAGTAAGTATGAAGTGAATGCCTGAAATTCACCCCCCCCCCCAAGTCTGCCTGAAAGGATTTAATAGAATAATAAAAAAAAATTCAACAAGATGCCTAAATTTAATGAAAATGTTGAGGACATCAGACTTATATCTCATAAAATAAATCCAAGTATATTTGCTATAATGGTTAATGGTCATAAAATAACACATAGTATTGACTACCATCAATGGCAGGAACAAAGGAAGGACCCCATACATCTAAGCAAATTAACTCCAACGGTTTAGTAGCTCTAAAATTTGATAAAGTAAATGGTAGACGATGACTTTTGTTAATATTACAAGTATGACAAGCAACTTGGCTATTATTTTCACGAAAAGGTAATTGAAATTTATTTAAAATTTGTCGAACATTAACATGATTGGCATAACCAAGAATATTGTGCCACTGATCAACGGTAGATGCAAGATATGCAGTAGGGGATGAACGATGAGTGGATGGCTTGGAATTGAAGGGAATGGTGTACAAGCCATCATTATTCAGGCCGGAATGAAGTATCCTCCTCGTGTGGATATCCTTAATAAGAAAGTGATCAGGAAAAAATTCAACAGACACACGATTAGCATTAGTAAAGTAATGAACAAATAACAAATTGTAATATGAATCAGGAACTCTTAAAATAGGATCTAAAATAAAAGAATTGTTAAATGTAAAGCAAATAGAAGACCCTGTATGAGTTATGGGAAGAGAAGTGCCATTACCAATTTTTACATTGTCAGGACCATGATAATCAAAATGTAGAGATAGATTATCAAAACTAGATGTAAGGTGACGTATGGCACCTGAATCAAGGATCCATTGTTGATTGTTGGATGTTAAAGGTGAAGCTGCAAGGTTGGATATGGGTTTTTAGGGAAAGGAGGCAGTCTGTTGTATATTTTTATTGTGCTGAGTTGGACATTGACTAGCATAGTAGCCATAGCCATAATAGTTATGGCATTGAACATAGCCATCAGG
The DNA here is from genome assembly GCA_949671775.1 of Mallotus repandus. Taxonomy (NCBI): domain Eukaryota; kingdom Viridiplantae; phylum Streptophyta; class Magnoliopsida; order Malpighiales; family Euphorbiaceae; genus Mallotus; species Mallotus repandus. The sequence continues at coordinate 16,278 of CATIWM010590639.1, read as the reverse complement.
ATTAGAAAATAATGGAGAAGAGGGTCCTTGACGGTTGTTGTTTGGCCATTGACGTCCTCGGCCTTGAGAAAAACGGCCTCCACGACTTCGAGAGTTAAAGGATGATTGACCACCACGAGATGATATTGTGGCAATGTGAGCTAAAGCAACAATATTAGGTTTGCTATCGATTGTTAACTCTTCTTCTTCACAAAGCAGTAATCCATACAATTCATCATAATTAACATCTTTAACCCTTTGTTGTAAGGATTGAATAAAAGCCTAAAAGGATGAAGGAAGGCCATTGAGAATAACCTGAACTAAATCATCACCGTAACCCTTTAAAATTTGACAAATTAGACCTATTTAGTTAATATATAAAACTTTTGGGTGAATTAATTAAAAATTATATTGGAGTGAATTAAATTTTTCTAAAAAGTTACTTTGGGCTAATTACTCATATTTATCAAGTTGGTGAAACAATCTATTAGAAAATTAATTTATGAATTAATTGATTACTACATTCAAATTCAAAGGATAAGTTGCAACTTTAGCCTAAATCTAACTATAAAATTGAAAACATCCAAGAATATTGATCCAAAACTTCTAGGTAAAAGAACTTAGAAAATCTATTTGAAGGAATTTGAATTTATACTTCTTTTTAAAAGTCTCTTGAAATAAAGTGGAAGACAAAAAAAAGAAAGAAACTGAAGCTAAGAAACTGTTTTAAGTTTTGCTTGATTTCATTAATCAAATAACATCTCTTTATATACATATTCTTATAACTAAAAATTACTTAAAGAAAAATAGTAAATTGATATAAACCATTAGTTTAAAATAGCAAATTATTATAAACCATTAATTTAAAATAGTAAATAAATATGTTAAAATTTATTATGTAATAAATACATATAATAAATTATAATAGTTATAATAATCCTCTTGGATCATGGCTCTCCTATTTGAGTAGCTTGAACTCCTAGTCAAGCTAAAATTTGAGATGAGGAAATTCTTGAGTTACTTTGTCTTGGATATACCACTTTGACTTGTGCGGAAGGTGAACTTTTCTGTCAATACGCAAATATTCTTGTTCTTCATGTTTTGTTTCACGAACCTTTTGCTCTAGAATATAATCCTCCTTTAAAGGATTTTCTTACCCCATCTCTAAGTCATCAATTACAGGAAGATAAGTGCCTTGGTCAGGGTCATCATCTAGTAATGATGGTTCAAAGAGTTTTAAATTCTCGGCATTGATAATTGTTGGGTTTCAGTAATCCAAAACGTAGTGGAAATTAAAACTTCTAACCACGGAACCCTCATAGGATCCGTGTAATTAGGTTAAATTGATTAAATAGGGTTTTCAAAACTCACCAAAATGAACTTATGGCAAGATGGTTGGAAGGAAGAGAGGGGGTTCACTCCACTGACACCCTACCTCGAGCTTTTCAAATAGGTCTTTTCAGATTGAGGGCCACCAAAAGTCATGCCCTCTACCAGTATCCATATGAGTAGGGTATCCAAGGCAAAGTAGGTGTGCTAACACCTTTATCAAAAGGATGACTCCTTTTATTTTGTTCTTTCTATGTCTTTTTTCTTTTCATAAAAGAAGTGGAGGAAGAGGGAGGAGGATAATGGCTATATAAAACCCTAGAGAATGAGATGTATTTATAGACATCATTCTAGGGTTTCACTTACCACTTACTTACCAAAAACAGTTTTGGTAAAACTAAACTTCCTCTTTTATTTTATTCTAATTCCAAATAAGAATCATTTTCTAATTTATTTTGATAACACTTACCTTAAATAAATTAGGAAATAAATAAATAAATATTAATACAAACATAATGGGAAAAACACCCAATTCAGTTATGAACTTCTTCATCCAAATAGCTTTCTTGGTTGCATCAGAGGCAACTATGTACTTAGCTTCAATTATAGAATTGGCAACGGTGTCTTGATTTGTACTTCTCCAGCTCACTATACCTAAACTTAAATAAAACACATAACCTAACTGTGATAGAAAACCATCCTTGTTAGATTGGAAGTTGGCATTTGTGTAACTGTTTACAACTAGCGCATCTTCCTGCCCACCATATAGTAAAAATGCATCCTTAGTCCTTCTCAAGTACTTAAGGATATTTTTAACTGATATCCATTGACTCTTACTTAGGTCTGATTAATATTTGCTTATAATGCTTAAGGCATATGAGACATCAGGTCGAGTGCATAACATGGCATACATGATGGATCTAATAGTAGAAACATATGAAATTTTACTCATGCGGTCTCGCTCATTTTATGTCATTGGACACTGAGTCTTACTAAGACTAATGCCATGGAACATAGTATTGCATATTGAACCTATTCAGTACCTTATCAATGTAAGTGCTCTAACTTAGGCCAATAAGCCTCTTAGATCTATCTCTATAGATCTTGATGCCTAAAATCTAAGCAACTTCACCTAATTCTTTCATTGAGAAATAATTCCCTAACCAAGATTTAACATTTTGTAGAGTAGGAATATCATTTCCAATAAGTAATATGTCATCAACATATAGCACAAGAAAAACTATTGCACTCTTATTAACCTACTTGTAAACAAAGGTTCATCTTCTTTTTTGATGAATCCAAACTCTTTGATTACTTTATCTAAATGAAGATTCCAACTTTGAGAAGCTTGCTTTAATCCATAAATGGATCCTTAAAGCTTGTAAACCTTTCCAGAATTCCCAAGATTTATGAAACCCTCTGGTTGTGTCATGTACACATCCTCGATTAGATTTCCATTAAGAAAAGCAATTTTGACATCCATTTGCCATATCTCATATTCATAGAATGTAGCTACGGCAAGGAAAATTCGAATAGATTTAAGCATAACAACTAGTTAGAAGGTTTCATCATAGTCTATACCATGTGTTTGCTTGAAAACCTTTGCAACCAGTCTTGCTTTAAAGGTATGCACATTGCCATCCATGTCAGTTTTATTTTTAAAAACCCATTTGCACCCAATAGTTTTTAAACTGTCAGGTGGATCAATTAAAGTCTATACTTGATTATCATACATTCACGGCCCCTCCTTCAGTTGCTCTTACGAAGGAAGATATTGTAACCTTTGGGTGGGGAAAGGAGCTTGATTTATTATTACCAAAGATATGATAGCTTCACTGCTTTTAAAATCCTATAATACTATTTCTTTCTCTGAAAGCGATCTCCCACTGGAAAGGAAAGTCCATAACAGGCCTTTGTTCATCCAAATGGTTATATAAGCCAAGAAGACATCATATGTCATGGTCGACGATGGGTCAACAATCAATGTCTATCCACTCAGGTTGCTTCATAAGTTTGGGATAACAATTGAAGACTTTGAAGCATCTAATGTGATAATCAGGGCTTATGATGACTCCAAGCAGCAGGTAGTAGAAACCTTTAAAGCTGCTGTCACTGAGGGAGAGGTTGAGTTCGTTGTAGAATTATAGTGTTAGATATTCTACCCACATTAACTTTGTTATTGGGAACACTTTGGTGTCATCCATTGGGAGGAGTCCATCTACATTGCATAAGAAAATCAATTTTTTGCTCAATAGGAAGGTAGCCACTATCGAAGCTGAGACTAATGTCTTAGTTTCCTGCATGAATGTAACCCTTATGGTCTTCCAAGTATCAATGATCAATGAGGACTAGGTTAGTTTAAAGGTGGTAGCCATGATGAAGAAGATAAGTTATGAACCAGGAACTGGGTTCGAAAGGAAGAAGAACATAATTTTAGAACCGCCAGACCTCAAGGGACAGACTAACAAGTAAGGACTGGGGTATAAACCAATTGCATATAAGGGAAAGAAGATTGCCTTCATTTCTGAGGGCCTCTCCAAGTATCAAGGTTAGCCTAAAGAATGGAAGTGCAACGAGATTAAGAAACTAGGCTTCAAGATTTTTATTGATACAATCAACAGTATAGAGAAAGAACTGGATTAGAAAAAAGGAGAGGAAGAGATTTTTACCACTAGAATCGAACAGGTCCTACAAAATATAAGGATGGAAGCTGAAGCACCTAGCTACTTTGACATTACAACTCTCATTGAATCCAGTATAGAGGATGTCTTATTTGATGATGTGCTTGTCTCTGATGATATTTGTATTGCTAATCTATTTAAATCTTTTGATGTACCAAACTTGTGGTAATGATGAGCATTTCATTGAACCTTACATGAGCATTTCATTGAACCTTACATGAGCATCTTTGACATTCATTCCGTTAACACTGATGAGCATTTCATTGAACCTTGCATAAGCATTTCATTTCATCATTAAATTATGATAATGATGAACATTTCATTAGACCTTACTAGAGCATCTTTGACATTCATTCCATTAACACTGAACCATTTAACATGGTTATGGATGAAAATCCTCTCATATTGCATATTTTAAAGGAGTTACCCCTGAGGAAAGGAGAGAATTAGAAAAAATATTAAAAACTATTTGCTTGGACATATAATGACATGCCCAGCATTGACAAAGACATTGCTCAACATTTCATTCTAACTAAAGAGGGACACAAGCCAGTAAAATAGAGATTACAAGGATTAAGGCCAGAATGGGCACAGTTTATGAAAGAAGATATAGAAAAATAGATCAAGGCCAAGTTTCTAGAGGTGGTAGACTATCTAGAGTGGTTAGGTAATGTGGTTCCAATGCCCAAAAAGGATGGGAAAGTAAGGATTTATGTAGACTATAGGGACCTTAACAAAGCATGCCTAAAAGATGTTTTTCCTTTACCCCACATAGATTTTATGATCGATAATATTACCGCATGTGCTATGTACTCCTTCATGGATGGGTTTTCAGGATATAACCAGATTCTCATGGCAATCATCAACAAGGTTTAGACTGCTTTTATCATTGAATGAGGGACGTATTGTTACAAGTTAATGCTTTTTGGTTTGAAAAACGTAGGTGCAACCTACCAGAGAATGGCTACAACAATGTTCCATGATATGATACATAAAAAAGTAGAAGTCTCTATTGGTGATATGATGGTAAAGTAAAAAACCCAAGAAGAATATTCATCTGCATTAGAAAAGATCCTGTAGAGGGTAGACAAGTAAAATCTGAGGCTAAATCCTAAGAAGAGTGTATTTAGTGTAACTTTAGGGAAGATGATGGGAGATATTGTTAGTCAAAGAGGAATTAAAGTTGATTCGGACAAGGTAAAAGCAATTCGAGAAATCTCGACACTAAAGACTAAAAAAGAAATTTGTGGATTCTTCGAAAAGCTATATTTTATCAGTAGGTTTATAGCTAGATTGATCGAAGTATGTGAACCGATATTTAAGCTGCTCAAGAAAACCCAGCTTGTGGTTTGAAACAAATGATGTCAGATTGCTTTTGACAGGATTAAGGACTACCTTATGAATCCTCCAATTCTGAGGCCCCAAAATTAGAAAACCCTTAATACTACACTTGGAAATTGAAGGAAACGCAATAGGGGCTATGCTAGCTCAAGAGAGGGAAGCATGAACTAAATATGCAATCTATTACTTGAGTAAGAAAATGCTGCCTTATAAGGAAAAGTATAGCCAAGTCGAGCAAATTTGTTTAGCGATAGTTTGGACTATGAAGAAGCTAAGGCATTACTTTTAATCTTATAAGATTCAAGCAGTCTCGAAGTTAGATCTAATGAAACATCTGTTTGAAGCACCTACACTGATCGAGAAGCTAGCCAAATGGCTAATATTACTGATAGAGTTTGATGTTGAATATCTGACTAAAACAATAGTAAAGGGAAAAACAGTGGCTAAATTTCTAGCACTAAACCTAACTTTAGATGACCAAAAGATAGAACTTGAATTCTCCAATGACCTTGCCATAACAATTCTGATCCAATGATGGTGTATGTACTTTAATAGAGCAGTGAATCAGTTCGGAGAAGGAATAAGGGTAATCTTGTTGACTCCAGAGAATGAAGTGATTCCTATAGCAAAGAAGCTAACATTTCGAGTTATAAATAATGAAGTAGAGTATGAGGCATGTATAATGGGAATGGAAGTGCTGATGGCATTAAAAATTACAGAAGTGGAATTATTGGGTGATTTGATGTTGGTAATCAATTAGGCTACTGATGAATGGGATATAAAAGAGCCACACTTGAAGCTGTATCTAAAAAATTTACAACAATTAAGACAATCCTTTCAAAATTACAAATTCATTTATTTGCTGAGAAACCACAATCTGATAATGGACGCCTTAGCCTTGTTAGCATTGATGGACCGGCAACTGTGCCTATAAGGCCTCTAGTGCTACTGAAGTCTAATCAGCCGTGATACAAGAATGTGAGGGTAATGGAAGTAAGAGTGGATAAGAAGCCTTAGTTTTATGACATTCAGCAATACTTGGACAAGTGTAAGTACCCAACAGGTGCAAGTGAAAAGGATAAACAGTCATAAAAAAGCTGGCAACAAAGTTCACCCTTCATCAAGGTGTCATATGCCAGAGAACTTTAGATGGGATGCAATTGCATTGTTTAGATGAGAATGAGGTAGAGAAGGTGATGAAAGATGTTCACGAGGGAGTTTGTGGTCCGTATATGAATGGTACAACACTAGCCAAAAAATAATAAGATAAGGGTTCTTCTGGATGACAATGGTCGAAGATTGTATTAAATTCACTAAGATATGTCACAAGTGTCAGATTTATGGGGATGTCAATCATTTGCCTCATTCAGAACTACACACCATGCCTTCTCCTTAGCCATTTTTAGTCTGGGGACTTAACATCATAGAAGAAATTCACTCTATAGCCACTAATGGACATAGGTATATTATGGTAGTGATTGATTACTTAACGAAATGGGTAGAAGCTGAATCCTTCACCAAACTAGGGGCAAAGTAAGTAGCCAAGTTCCTAGAAAAGAATCTATTTTGTAGGTATAGGATTCCTTAAAACCCGATTTCAGACAATGGAGTACAGTTTTAAGGAGAAGTATGGGTAGTGCTTGAGAGATATAAGGTAAAGCATTACAAGTCGTCGCCCTATAGGCCACAAGCCAATGGAGCAGTGGAAGTAATAAACAAGAATATTAAAAAGATCCTCTCAAAGATGATTAAAACTCACCATGATTAGGCTAATAAGTTACCATTTGCTCTTTCGGGATATCGTACAATAATGAGAATGTATACAGGGGCAATTTCTTTCTTATTGGCGTATGGAACAGAGGTTGTGCTTCCAATCGAAGTAGAAATGAAGTCCCTGAGAATAATAATCAAAGCAGATTTACCTGAGGTGAAGTGGGTGGAATAAAGGCTAATGCAGTTGAATTTAATGGATAGTGAAAGGTTGAAGGCACTTTATCATACTTAATTGTATCAAAGAAGAATAGAAAGGCATTTGACAAGAGAGTAAGACAACATGACATCAAGGTTAGAGACTGGATATTGAGGCAAGCCAAGAAGAATATACCATATCCAAGAAGGAAGTTCTGACCTAATTGGGAGTGGCCTTATCTGGTTAAGACCATTCTTTCAACAGGAGCAGTTAAGCTAATGGATGTCGACAAAAATGAACTTTCAGAATGGATCAATGTTGATCGTCCCAAGAAATACTATTCATAAAAAATAAAAAATCAAAAAGAGGAAAAACAAAACAAAAAAGAATGAGAGGAAAATACTTAATTAAAAAACCTGAGAGGGCTAATTAAGGATAGGGGTACCATCATTTTGAAATATTCAATATGCAACCATGTTCATGATAAATGCTACTCAGTATAAATAAGAAGGATTATTGGAATTGCACATGTTAAGGAGTAAATGCCTAAATTAATATCTATCAACTATGAAGGCAAAATTTGCATCTTAAAGTTCATATATTTTTATAATGTAATGTTTTCCCTTTCTTTAAATTGTATTAATTATAATTTTTATTGTAAACCTTTTTTCTTTTTTATTTATTATAACAACATGACAAGCAAATGAAAAGGCAAAAATAAAGAAAGAGCATAAAAGAATAAGGAAGCATCAAAATCCTCATAAAGAACAGTTTTTCAGTCAAAAAACATCTCAAAGGTCCAGAAAAATACTATAAGAATAGTCAGAAAGTAAAAAGAGGAAATCAAGACTCACCCCCATCATCACCATCATCGTCCTTATCAATATTAGCATCATCTAGAGGTCCTCTCCTACTATGTCCAGCATCATCAATATTATCACTCTTTCTCCTACTGACGCGCTGCCTCCTACTAGCAAATCACCTCATCCCACTCAAGCACTATCCTCGTATGCTCAAGTTGCATTATAACATACATGCATTAGTATATACATGCCTATGACATGCACATACATATTATTGCACAGGAAAAGCCGAAATGTGGGAAAACTTATGTAAGCCTCTATAGAGTGGTGGACATAATGGCTCATTAGGCCTAAAGCACATTGGTACCAATACTCAGCCGTCTCTCTTAGAACCTGCAAGCAAATCATTCAGTAAATAATAAATTTAAAACATCAAGAGCAATAGAGATAAAAACTCATATGAATAGTATTCTCATGAATGAAGGCCACCAGCTTAGTGGACGCAGGGTCTACATAGGTCACCACCATGTCGTGAAGATCGTACCCCCTGATCACAGGGAGCATAGGCAATGCAGCTACCCTGGAGATCATCTAAGTAGCCTCACAGGGAACACCTATAGCTCCTATGCCACTAGAAGTCTCGACGGTACTCCTACCACATACCTTCTTCGAATGAGGCTATTAGATACAAAAGGAAGTGATCAAAATTAGAGAATAGTCAGTATAAGAACAATAAAAAAGAAGAAGCAAGACATACCTAATGGGTAGAGGAAGAAGAGGCATAGACGGGTGTAGCCTGCATGAAACCTCTCACCGCACCGTCGATCCTTTAAGGGATAAGGCTCTCTATATAAGAGACGCCCTTTGGCTCCTAGTGGAGCTAGTGATCAGTCCTAACTAAAGCGCTCTCCAGAGTAGGGCCCACCATATCCTTCCCCCAAAACATGTCTAGAGGAGGGGGATGAGGAGCACGATAAGCAATAGGCCCTCTATGACAATCCACAATGTGCTCATCAAGATACCAGGTACGGTCGACAGGAGTTATGATTAATATCCTCTTTCTAGTAATCCCGACGGCTCCCTGCATCACTGGTGAGAATGACATAGGGTAGTCCTCCTACCACCATTAAAAGTGGATCTATAGTCATAAAAAGCTATTAGAAGTATAACACATAACCTTAAAATAAGAAAGAGCTAAAAATAATGACTGACCTTGTCAAATATCAATTCCGCAAGGGCAGCGCGGACCACCTCCAAAGACTACAAGGGGCCCCTCCAGCCTTAAACAGTCTAAATAGGAAAGCAAAAGAACCCCTCATGTAGCCTGTCAACTATATTATAAGGAGTCAGGATGCGAAACTCGAAGGCCCAAATCTATAAAAGAAAATGTGTTACAAATAGTATATCCAAAAAGGAAAGAAAAAGAATGCCAAAGCATCAAAAGTAACTCACATCGATCACCAGTGGTACGTCGCAAATTCGGGAGTTATCTCTACATGTGTCATTTAGGCCTTGGAGGAGATAGCCATAAGTAAGAGAGCCCCAGTCATACTTCCATAAGCTATTAAGGTCCCGTAACATGGGAAGCAACCAGGAGCTGCTGATGTTGTTCTCATTAGGGAATACTATAGTGCTCATCAGATAGAATATGAAGCACCTGGCTCCTCACTCTATGCCAGTAGGTCCCTCTCTAATAGATGCCTCACACTCTTACCAGAGGCGATTGTTGGAGATTAGGCTAGCCCGATCACCTCTGAATTGGGGAGTGTAACCAAATAATTGAGCTCACAACATCGTACGATCATCAAGGATGTTGAAGGGGATCCGCCAACTAGAGAATAAGAACCCATAATAACTACAAAGTCGAGGGGTGTGACTGTCATCTTACCAAATTAGAAGTGGAAGATGTGTGTGCAATTTGACCACCTCTCGATCATGGCAGTCATAGTTGCCTGTCGGCTCCTCATTACCTCCAATCCCTCCAGTAAACTGTCAAAACCAAGGTCGCACACTCAGTTTTACACCTCCAAAGGCAACCTCTGGTAGAGCTTCTTAGCTTTGGTGAAGCTACCGAGTAATACCAAAGGGGTTAAAGGGCTCTAAAAAGGGAAGTCAACAAAACATGTACTCTGATTAAGAATTTTTTTTTTATCTATGCATGATAATAAGCACTAACTATTGATTTACTTATTATTCATAGGGAAAAATGACATCATTTATGGAAAGCAAAAAATAACCTACCATATAATGCTTCATATGGAGCTATTTCAATACTTGCATGGTAACTGTTATTATATGCAAATTCTATAAATGGTAAGTATAAATCCCAGTGTGCACCAAAATCCATTATGCACATTCTCAATATATCTTCCAATGTTTGAATGGTCTGTTCTAACTAACCATCAGTTTGAGGATGAAAAGTTGTGCTGAAGTCTAGTCATGCAACTCTTGCTAAAAGACTAAAGTAAAAGTTACTCCTCTATTTGACACTATACTTTCTAGCACCTTATATAGGCAAACGATCTGGTTGATATACAACTTGGCCAACTTATTTGTAGTATAAGTCTTTTTAATTGGCAAGAATTGAGTTGAATTTGTTAACTTGTCAACTATTACCATATAGAATCACAACCACTTAATGTGTGAGAAAAGCTAGAAATAAAGTCCATCGTCATCATGTCCCACTTTTAATAAGGAATGGGTAATTGTTCCAATAATCTCGATGGTCTCTGATGTTCTAGTTTCACCTACTGACATGTGAGACACTTAGATACAAACTCTGTAATATGTCTTTTCATTTTATTCCACCAATATGTATCTTTCAGATCATGATACATTATGGTAGAACTTAGATGAACATTGTAAACAAAAAAGTGTGCTTCTTCCATAATCTCTTCCCTCAACTCATCCACATCCGGCACACACAACCTACTGCCTAGTTGTAGTACACCCTCAATATTAATAATAAAATCTCTGGACTGGCCTTATCATACTTCTAATAAAATTTTCTGCAACTGTGGGTCCCTTCTCTAAGTTGTTTTAACTCTATCCAAGTACACTAATCGTACTCTGAATTGAGTTAAAAGACATTTCTTGGTTACCCTCTATTGCAATCCTTGTACAAAATTTTCATATGAAATACATATACATTAAAAAATTTAGTGAAAATCAGGGTTCTCAATTCTACTAGCCTTTCGGCTCTTTTAAATCCAAATGACAGTTGGTCCCAGAGAGCAAACATAACTAGGGTCCAGCCACAGTCGATTTCTTACACAAATTATTTACTGGCACCCAGAGAGTAAGCTCAACTAGGGTCCATCCAGTAAACATATACCTGCCTAGAGAGTCTTACTCAACTAGGGCTCAACCATAAACCTGCCTAGTGAGTCTCACTCAACCAGGGCTTATAATCAATAATCATGCCCAGAGAGTTTCACTCAATTGGGCTCATAATCAATCAATGGCCAACTCATAAATCATATTAATGCACATACGTCCTGGTGACACCCACCAGGTGGCATGTTCTACCATTTTCTCCAAAATATACTTATCATGTATGATTAAAAATAAAATGAGATGAAATCAAGCTAAAGCATCTTCTCAAATTCTTGGCTACAGTATAATCAATAAATCATGCTCACAGTAATATTCATATTCATAATTAAATTTATCTCATGAAAATTCTCATTTATAGAATCTCAACAAACATTTTATAAAATTAACTCATAGGTGGAGCGTGCTGGATGACGTGTCCTCAGCTGCCCAAACGCTACAGCTCTCACTCTGGAACTCTCTATAATAAATAATATTTATTTAAAATATGCTTATATATAACAAATAGAATTCATAATAATTCCCAAAATTCTAGAAAAATTATTAAAATCAAGGAATTAATAAAATGGACTTAAAAATATCCTAAATATGACATTTGAGGCTAAATAAATTTATTTTGGTGAGCTAAAAAAATTTGGATAGACATTGGGAAATTTCCACTGAAATGTTTCCAGGATTTTTGGATAGACCTAGCTCTAATTACGGAAATTAATCCTCATAATTTATGCTACTATTTAAAAATAAAATCACAATTTTTTGGGCTGGTAACAATTCCTCACTAGAGTTTGGTTGGGACTCACCGAATTTCTCATCAGAAAAACTTCTTTTACATAAACCACTCATACCAACATGATCATAGCAATATGAAAACTCAAAAATAGCCTCAAACACAACAAACAACCACCAAATTTTTAGATCGAAGAGAAAAATGATATTTACCAAATTAATTCTGATCGAGGCCTAAAGAACACGAACATGTCACAAAATTGGTCTTTATTGACTCCTGGAAATGAGGTGAGTTCAATGGCAGTGGTTAAAGTAATTGAAACTCATCGGAAATGAAGATTTATCATCAGAAGTGAATGACTGAAACTTTGGAGGTTCAACTGATTAAAACCATGTCCAATTTCATGAAATCAAAATCACCAGCATGTTAAGGAGGTTAAGAAGTGTTTGTGGTTCAAATTTTGTTGTAAATGGAGATCGATTGGCCAGTGATCGGAGAGGGAAAGGGTGACATGTGCTACAGTGGTTGATGGGGGAGTTTAGGGTCTTTTGTGCACTTTTTCTTGTCTGCAGCTATAAAAATGAAAATGAAGAAGGAAAATTACCACTTTGGTCCCAGAATTTCTAAAAAAGTTTTCATTTAATTCTTCCACTATAGAATCCTTATAATTACTGGCAATTAAATGAGTTAATCACATGAAGACTAGAAAATTGCCAGCAACTATAAGACTTAACACCATACAACGATCCAACAACCACTCAGCAACCCAACAACAACTCCACAACAACAGTAACTTATATATATTTATTTAATTAAATTATAGGTTATTACAATTTTTATTATAAAGTTAATATTTGTATGGTAAGAACAGTATCTTTATAATTTTTATTATTTTTATTACTTTAGTCATTTTATTTTATTATTCGTATTATTTTCATTTCCCCATTTTAATTTCTTAGTATTTTCCTTGTCATAAAATCCTATTTTCATAACAAAAATGATAAGTTTGCACCAAAATACCTAATTCCAAATCCTTGCATCATGCACCGTCATTAGCATCCTTGTTTTTTATTTGCTTAATTACTTTTTTATTATTTATTATTTCAGTTATGGATGAATGAAATATATAAAATTGTCCTAAATGTGATGTGTGTCTGCATGTGCGTGAAGACTCACATTTGTCTTGTAGGATTATAAGAATAGGATTTTTATTTCTTTTTCCATTTTTAATGTAATTAATGGAATAGGAAAAGGCAATGTAATTTTAATCCTGATTCCCCTTTTATTTTCTGTTTTGGATGTATTTATTAGAATAAACTTTCTTCATGGGTTGTAATACTTAATTCTTTTTCCCATTTTTTTTTTGTTTATTTGTGTCTTTATTTTATTTATTTCTTGTGTGCTACTTGCTACTTGCTTACTTGTTTGCATTATTACTTACCTAATTGAATTGATTGGTGAATGTTTATTTGAGTATTTTGTGACATATGCTCGTCAAATTCAATCACCCGCGTTTCAATTTTCAATTTAAATTGACTAACAATCAAATGTGGTAAATGCATTATTAAAAAAAATTAGGGTGAAATAAGGGGTAATTAAGTAATGTATAATAAGAAACAAGATAAGTAACTCCTACCCCCGAACTTGGAATCTCTGGTTAGGAAGGTGAATTCTCAATTCACTTTCTCTTGATTCAATCGGGTGGTGACTCCAATATGCAAAGCCTATTTAGGTAGACCCTCCTACGATTAATAACAACCGGTAGATGGTTGCCATTAGCTTGTGACCCCAATTAATCCTCCCCACACTTTCAAAAAAAAAGTTGACAGGAGTGCACTACAGATATATATTAATATCACCATTAGATATTGCTCCTTCAAGACATTTGGTTAAGTTGCCATTCATTATTCACTCTTTTCTAGTGCTCTTTTTGCTATTGTAATTTATTTTAACAAGTTCATATGGTAGTGTTATTGTACAACTATTACTATAGTAAGCAACATTCTCATATATAATTTTAAGGTTTTGAGAACTTCTATAACTGAGCTGTAATTCTAAGACCTACCTTACTTGCATATATAAAACCAATGCAACTATCCAATGATGTTATGTTGGATTACTTGGAAAAATAACTTTCATTGACATAGGAAATGATTATGGTTGCATGTAATATGTCAACATGCCTATATGCATCCAAAGAGGCTCCAACATATGCGGGATGACCAATTTTTAAGGTCGCTGTTTCACTAGTAGACTCAAGGAAAGGGAATTCAATTTTTGATAATAAGAGTTACTTTTTATTACTTATTGGCTCAAGGACAACAATTCTTGAAATTTTTTGACATTATATATTCTTGGCTCGATCATGATAAGTAGTATGAGTTTATAAAAGTTTATTTTTATTGCTTATTGGCTAAAGGATCGTAATTCTTAAAAGTTTTTAATGTTGTGTATTTGTTAAGGTTGTGACGCTTTTGATACCACAATAGAAAATTATTTTATGCTTTTTTTTAGTTAAAATGTAATCAAAATGTATGTAAATATCTAGCAGAAAGTAAGGGAAAATAGCTAGATAATTTATATAAGTTGTGGTGGATTTGAAAAGTAGCTTATTATAGTGTAACTGAATTGTAATAGTTGGTTTAGCATTTAGTTCCTTACTTTTGTAAATTTATATATGCATATTCCATGAAATCAGGTCTATTGAGAGCAACTTTTGTATTCAAAAATTTTCCTTTCTCTTACTCTAAAACCTAATAGTTTTATTAGCCCAATCATGATAAGTATATTGGTCTATAATTACTTTTTCTGCTTTCAATTTTATTCTCAATTACAATATATAATATGGAGGTATTAGGAAGGAGAAGAAAAAAAGAAATGGTACTAGTAGTTAGATGGTGACCCTAAAAAGCAATATTTTAGGTTATGTGCATTCTTTCAAGTCAGATGGCTTGTATTTAGATTGATATTGAAGGGCTACATTCTGTACGTACCAAAAACTTATTTAAATTGCTTTGTAAGTCAAAAACTTATTTAAATTGTTTTACTAAGTATGAATATTGTTGTAAAAACTAATGATATCTATAATCAAACTCTTACCAAATGATGCATTTTTTTGGTTTTGTCATGAATCTTTTAAAAAATATAACTAATAAAAACCCCAAAGAGGGTAAAAACTTGACATAATTATAGTCCAATAAGCTTAATTCATCAAGGTAGCATCCTAAGAATTCAATCTATAAATTTAGTCAATTATCAAAAACCCAAAACTAATCGAATCTAACAAAAAAAAAAAAAAAAAAATACAAAGTTCATGTTTTGCAAAAAAAAAAAAAAAAAACACCTTGTAACCCTCCTATACAATCCTAGTGAAGCTTCAGTAATCTAACACAATAAAAGGCAAAAAGAAAGAAAATATCCAACAACAATCCTGCCCTACAATGCAATGCATATGAAAATTGTTGGTGGTAGATTTTAAATCCAACAACAATGATTGTGGTTATTATTTAAAAAGAGTGAACTTTAGATTTAAAATTCATCAATGATTATGGTTATTCAACAATGATTGTTTTATTTGATTTTTTTTATTATTTTAAATTATTCACTGACTAATTTTATTTGATTTTTTTATTTTCCATAATGGATGGGTTTACATGAACACTGTGGAGAAAAACTTTGTATGGGAGAATCCATAACCAAAGTTATGAAGTAAGACCTTTTTTATTTTTACGTAGATTTTTTTAGTTGTATTGTTTATTTTTAAAGTTTTGTATTTTTATTTTGTTGTATAATTTATTTTAAGGTTTTGTATTTACATTATGTTTATTTATTTATTTTAGATCTTTATAATAGCCCAAACTTTTGCTTACCCAGATTTCTCTCAGTATGGTGCTAATTCTCTTTTGGAGAATTGAGTTACCACCACTTTGAAAGTTATCCTAGTTATTATCCTCAGTGGCGACTCCTCATCTCCGTGCAAATCTTTGTGATAATGGTTATATGTTCCCTAGCGTCTTGAACTTAAATAGTGTCATAGTTGTAAGAGACTTGGGCGCACGCTAAACTCCGTTACCTATAGTGGCAACTCCATTAAAGATAAAAGATACTGATACTGCTTATGTTCTTTGGAATTATCTTATTAATTATTGTTTTATTCTTGCATTCATTTTGCGTTAT
>CATIWM010590515.1:0-27903 GCA_949671775.1 Mallotus repandus | reverse complement strand
GTATTCAAAATTGGATTTTTATTCATTTTACATAAGATATATATTCCAAATGGTTTTAATAAGTATTTTTAAATCTATATGCATTTCATAATATTAATTCACTCAGTGAGGTATGACTCCTCTCAACTATTTTTTCAGATCCGAATAGTTCTCCTAGTTTACACCAGAGTCATTCTTCCCTGACTGCTTTATGTGGGCTATTTTAATGTTATCATTGTATGCGGACTGTTTGTAGTTAATCTAGATACCACGGTAGTTTGAAATACTTGTATCTATTGTATCTACATTATAATATGTTTAAATTATATTTTGAGATTTATGGATGAATTTTTTCTGTAAGATTTTGATGTTGAGTTAATGGTAACTTTGGTATTGAGTTTTGGAGCAGTGGTGATTATATTTATGTATTGGGAGTGTTTATTTATATTTGCAGGTTTTGGGTTTTGTTCTGGTATAGGGGAAGCTGCCGGATTTTCTTTAGAATTTAAGAGATAGAAAGTTTTATGTTAAAAATCTTTAAATGCTTACGATGGGTTTCAGAAACTTCTCGCTTTCTCATTCCCTAGTATCAGTTAAGTGCCTTTGGATTTTGGGTCGTAACATAATTACACTTTTAATTATGTAATATAAAACCAAAAAAAAAGGTAAAAAATAAATCTATTTAGAAGGGTATTTTGGCCAAAATAAAAATTAACTTGAATCCTAAACACCAAATGAAATATAATAAAATATAAAATTAATTTGAAATAAATTTCATAAACTATTTATTTGAATCGAACATGTTTATCAACAAAATTTCATTTGAAAATGAATTTTATTTAGAATTCATTGAAATGAAATGAGTTCTGTGGTGAAATTGAATCAACCGTAGTAGATAAATTTATTAATGGAATTCAATTAAATAAGGGTAAGGTAAAAAGAAATAGGGTTAAATGCAATGATGGTCACTCAACTTTATGTTTATTGCAATTTGGGTACTAAACTTTAATTTTTTTTATTTTTGGTTACCTAACTTTGATTTCGTTTCAAAAATGTTACTGTTAAAAAATTTTAGTCCTTTAAAAATTTTTAAAAATCATTTTAACCCCCCAATCTCATTATCTTTTCAATTTACTCCAAAAATTATAAAAAGTTTAAAAATTTACTTCTCCTAGGCTATGGTATCTCTTAGGATGAGTTTGCTCTTACTAGGTAAAATCAAAATAAGTTTCGAAAATTTCCTTATTTTCTATAAATGTATAGAAAATATGGATTTATTTGCAAAAAAAAAACTTTAATTTTATATTAAAATAGTAATTCTAAATTGTTCAGGTACTAGAAAAATTGTTGAGTAACTGCTATGAAACTAAATAGAAGTTTGGTATTCAAAAAGATACAAATTAAAGTTTGGTAACTGAATTGAAACAAAGTTAAAGTTCGGTACCCTCCCGTGCATTGGACCCAAAAGAAATATATTTGATAAATATATCAAAATATGATCCATTATTTCATTTTTTTGGTTACACATTATTTCATTTTCATACGTTAAATTTTTTTTAGGGCTTTTTGCTATTTTATGATAAAAAAAAAAATATCAACTTGTGGTGTTTTTCAAAATATTTATCAATTTATAGTAAAAATTTAAAAAAAGAAAAAAGTAAATGAACTAGATGACAAAGTCCTCTCCTTGCATCTGCCAGTCAATAAAAAATTGATAGGACCATTTTGCCATTTTTAATAGTGGAATGTAATATAAATTTACACATAAAAAATATATTATATTATACACAACAATTCTTATATAATTATTTAAAATTTTAAAAATAAATAAACCATTAGTGTTTCGTTACTTAAACTGGTGGAATGACTTTTTTCTATATATAAAAAAGTAATTTTACCATTTTATCTGGCAGAATTATTATCCTACAGCCAAAATGATGGAAACCTGTACTCAGCGACACATCATCAAAAACTATCATAAATTGATAATTATTTTAAAAATTAACATAAAAAAAAATTTTAAAAAAAATTATCACATTTTGGTTATTTTTTATAACTTTTGCCATTTTTATGGCCAACCCCTTCTTATCCATATAATTTAGGCTTTCTATCAAATATTACTTTGTGTATTAATAAGCAAGAAGAAAGTAGCTGGATCAGCGAGTTCTGATCAAAGGCGACTGATTCTTGAAGAACCCATTGCCTTGGCCATTTCCCTCAGCGCAGACTTCTGGATCTTCCCTGTCGACGTTTTGGGCAATTCGTCCTTCACCACCACAGTCTTCGGCACCATATAATGCGGCAACCTTGCCCTACAGAACTCAATTATCTCCTTCTCCATCGCCACTATTTCACTGCCACTATTCTTCTTCGACCTCAAACACACAAACGCACATGGGGTCTCTCCCCAATACTCATCAGGTCTAGCCACCACTGCAGCTTCATTAATAACTGGATTAGTATACAGCACAGATTCAACCTCCACGCTACTTAAATTCTCTCCACCGCTAATGATCACATCCTTTAATCTATCCTTGATCTCTACGTATCCATCTGGATGCATTACACCGATATCTCCTGTGTGGAGCCAACCCTCCTTCGTCATACACCTCGAAGTGCTTACTGGGTCCTTAAGATAACCCAACATTACGCAACTTCCGCGAAGAACAATCTCACCTTTCGACGAACCATCTCGTTTCACGCTTTCTCCTGTTATCGGATCAACAACGTCCATTGCTGTCATCCCTATAGTTCTTACACCTTGTCTCGCTCTCAGTCTCGCTCTTTCCGTTGCAGGGAAGAGATTCCACTTGGATTTCCAGGCGCACGAAACAACCACGCCACCTGTTTCTGTTAACCCATAACCATGACTCACTCTGAAACCTAATGCTTCCATTCGAAGAAGTATCGGAGCCGGCGGTGGAGATCCTGCTGTAAGAAAATGGATTTGGTTCTTTCTGAGAATAGCTTGAGTTCGATCGTCCATTGGAAAATTTGATAACATGTTAAGCACAACAGGTGCACCACAGATGTGCGTGACTCCGTGATCTACGATCAGACGGTAGAGTTTTGAAGCATCAAATTTTCTAAGACAGATATTGACACCACCCACAGCCGCCATGCCCCAAGTATAAGTCCATCCATTGGAGTGAAACATAGGTAGAGTCCATAAGAAAACAGGTTGTTTTGGTACGGACCAATCAATAAGAGAATCAATGGCGCTGATGAACAAACCACGGTGACAGTGTACTACACCTTTAGGAGACGATGTAGTACCTGATGTGTAGTTTAACACAATTGGGTCCCATTCACTGTTCGGTCTAACCCACTCAAAGTGAGGATCACCTTTCATCATCAAACCCTCATAAGTATAAGCAAAATGAACGGCAGATGATGGGTCAAGCTTGTCCGAAATCTCATCATCATTAATAAGGATGAGAACAGGAGGCTTGACATTTGGAGGAAAAAGAGAGATGGCTTCAAGGGCTAAAGACACAGACAAAACGTCGACGAACAGGAGATTTGATTCGCTGTGACAGAGAAGAATGGAAACAGTGCGTGGATCAAGACGAGTGTTGATGTTACTGAGAACAGCACCAGACATAGGAACAGCGAAGTGGAGCTCGTACATGGCAGGAATATTAGGGGCCAAAACGGAAATGACATGACCTCTTTTGATGCCCATGAGGGAAGAGAGAGACGAAGCTAGCTGAAGACATCGACGGTGAGTATGAGACCAGGTGTAGGTGGTGGTTCTGTAGACGATAGATGGGGAATCACCGTACACCGTGGCTGCTCTATCTAAAAAGCTAAGTGGGGTTAAAGGAGAAGAGTTGGGTAGGCTTGGTTTAAGGTCTTCCATAATGTTTGTGGTTGATGCAGAACAGAAGGATGCCATGCCAGTGGAGACTATAAAGGAGTTGGTGAACATTTAATGGGATGCATTTTAACCGTTAGCTGTGTGCGGTGGGTTCTACGTAAGATCTACCGTCAAAATTAATAGCGGAATCCTATCCTTTTTGAAAAATTATCTACGGTTGTTTTTATTACTCTATTCTATTCAACTGTTATACTTGTAATAATTAGGTATAAAAGATTTAGATATTTATTTTACAAACTTAACAGTTCAGCATAATATTCTACATATTAAAATATCTAAAAATATTATAGTTTAGTATAATATTTTATAATAATTTAGATATTAAATAAAATTTTATTGTTCTATATAAAATTTTATGTTATTTAGTAGAAAACTTGTTTCTGTTTAAAAAAAAAAAATTAAAGGTCCGAGTTGCAACTTCAACTTTTATTCTATCAAAGGTTCAGGTTGAACCTTCACGTTTGATTCTAAGTTTACATATCTTTTAAAATTAGACCTTTTCTATAAACACTTTTATCGTTAAGTTTTATAAATTAAAGAAAATCTAATTTTAATTGTCAACAAATAAAAAATTATTTAAACAATAAATAAAATAAATAAATTATTTTTAAAAAATTTGTAACATAATGGTAAAGTTTTAAAATTTTTAAACTTACTCCATAATTTTTTAAAATATTTTGGAATTTTCTTTGAATTTTTATAAATTTAAAAAATTTTAAAACTTTTACAAGCAAGTGATATACATTTCAAAAAATATTTATATTCATAAAATTTGTGTAATTAACCATTAAAATTAAATTGATAAATAAAATTTTGTTATTCAACTTTTTAAATTGAATTTTGGGTTAATTATTTATTTTTTATTTAGATTAATGAATAAAATTAATGATTTTTTAAATGTATATAATGTGATTCTCAATTTTTACAAATTGTTAAATCTATAATATTTTTAAAAATTTAAAAATTTTAAAAAATATTGTGTGGGTTTAAAAATTTTAAAACTTTATAATTAGGTTGTATATATTTTCAAAATAGTTTATGAATTTTATTTGTTAATCTAAATAATTTCTTATTAGTTAACAATTAAAATTAAAATTTATAATTTATAAGATTTAATTGTAAAATTTTTTAGAAAAGGGTCCGATATGTTTTAATTTTAAAAGAAAATATTTCAATCAGACTTAAAAAAAAAAGATCTAATGTAAACTTAAGGTAAAAAGTGACTAAGTAAAGTCCAATTTAGACCTTTGACCTTATAAAAGTAATTAAACAATGCTTTGGTTTCATTGTTTGATTTCTTCGTATAAAGAGGGGGAGTAGGGAGGTGGGGAATCAAACTTTATATTTTATATTTAGATGTTGACACCATTTATTATTTGGGAAACTTGTGGAAACGTTTTTATGCTTGATTATAACATTTAAGATCAGTTATTAACTTTTTTAAGAGTTTTTTTTGGACTTAGAAAGAGTCAGATGTATTAATTAGGAGTTTATTTATACAAAAAGTGCAATGCAGAGACGAAATTTAAAAAAACTTTTATGATAAGTAAAATATCTTGAAATTAAAAATCAAAACTTTTTATGGTGTTAAATAAACTGAATAAGAAAGAAATAAAAATTACTTCCTCTTTATTTAAATATGGTATAAGTAAAAAGAATGAAGGATACAAAGAAGAATTATTTTTGTACCCATATTTAGAAAAAAAAAGGATGTAATTTAAATAAATGTGTAAACAAAAAATAAAAAGCTTGCCCATTATTTAGAATCTCCACTATGTTTACACCTCAAATTAATTGTAAGATAGGGAAAGAAAAAAAAAATTATAAAAAACATTGTTTTGATTATTTTAGTCCTTTTAAAATATTATTCTTTTTAAATGGAAGCCATTTTTGTAACTTTTGTTTTCTCATTCCTTTTTCTATAATTTAATGACTTTTATTTGTGTAAATCAATGGTATTTAATTAAGTAGTAACTCTTTTTTAATGTTATTTTGAAATATATGGTTTGAATTGTGTCGTCTTTGATTTAATAGAAGAGAACTACTCTCATGCAGTTCATTAATATTTATATCACATAATTTCTTTATTTTCTTAAAAAAAAAAAAGCTCAATGAATTTTCTTCTTAAATAATTTTAAACAATTTTTTCCTTTTCTTACCTTTTTTGTCCTCTCTTCCCTTTCTTAAACCTTCAATTCACCCTCATTCAATATAAAAATAAATATGAAAAATTGATTTAACCTTCACATCTTAACATTTTAAACCATAGCTAGATGAATATGTTATTTTGCATTTAAAATCCATTAATTCATGTCATTAGGATTTAAATGCACAATTAATTTAATTTGAATATCAAATGTGCCCTTAACTAACTTATTTTAAAAATAAATTAATTGATGTACTTATGAAACTGGACCTAAAAGCTCCGTATAAATTTTTTATTTAAAAACTAAAATATTATCCACATGAGAAGTAAATAATTTTAATTAGCTGCAATATGATTTTTGAAAAATATTTTATCCCCTTAAATTCTTCATTGCTGAATATGATTTCATTACCAAAAATTTCCTTCTTCTTTCAATGAAAATTGCCTCTCATAGATTGTCAAAATGGATTGATGGGTTGTGTTTGTATCGGGTTGACCTATTTAGTTGACATGGTTTACAAACACGACCCATTTATTAATTGTGTCAAATATTTCATTCAAAAATTAAACAACTTATATGAATATAACACATGTAACCCATTTATTTAAATGGGTTGTATGAGTTATAAAATTCAACACAACCTATATATTTAACATGTATAACATTTATAATATATAAAAACACTATTTTTTACAAAAAAAAAATATCTATAATTTAGTAATTTGCATAATACAATTATAAATATATTATTTTCTTATAAAATATTTGCAATATATGACTAATTTATTATTTAAAATTATAATAAATTATATAGATTTTTATTGGGTCATATCATATCATGTTATATTGGGTTGACACACTTAACATGACACATATAATGAGATGTAAACGGATTTACATGTTAATTCACTACACGATCAGGTTAAATCGTGTCATAAATAGGTTGATCCGTTTTTGATACAAACCCATTTAAGTTGAACTATAATTTGCTAATTTTGCTGTTAAACAAATTATGCTCGCATGTCATTAACTATTTTGGCATCCCTACTACAGGAAATCTACATTATGAGTTGGGGCGATTAAAATGCAATTCTAAATTAATCAAGAATATTACTATATGTATATTGTCTGATATATGCACAAAAATGTCACCTTAAAGAAAAACAATCTCTCCTCCCTTTTCTGTTTGTACTTTTATTCTTCTCGATTTGTACTTTTAATAAAGAGTTAATTACTGTAACATTCATAAGCCACTAAAAATTCATATTCTTTCAATAATTAATTAAATGTTTCTGAAATTAATTTATTCTGGTGAATACCACATTCTTACTGTTTAATTTATTGAAAAATAAACTAATTTAAAAAAGATAAAATTTTTAGTTAGTCTCTAAATTTGTAATACAATATTAAATTTGTCCAAAGTAATTTTTTATTAAATTATGATAAAAATTTATTTAAATGGTAATTTTTATTCAAATACTCTCACCATTTATGAGGGGCCAAAAAAGCTATTCTTAATTAAACTCAACTTAATTGAGCCTAAAAAGATTGGAGGCATATATGAGTCATCGGGTTAAACATGGGGGGTTTAAATGAACCTTATCCCTAAATTATATTATAAAAGGTTATCTTTTAAAATATTTTTAATGTAATATAGCATCATAATTATTATATAAAGGATTATTGCATAAATCTACCATGAACTTTAGTCATTTTTGCTAATCTATCCTATTTTTAAAATTGTGGTGAATTGGTAGATAAACTTTTTGACTTGTTGTAAATCTATCTATGGCCAAAATAGTATATACCCATCTGACATGGCATGCTAACATGGTATGCATAAATAAATTTATTTACTGATGTGTAAATTAGAAGAAAAAATTAGTAATTTTTTTATCCTTAACTTTGCCTTTTTCCTTGCAAATGTATCTTTAACTTTCATCTTTTTTTCAAATATATCCTTACTTTCAGCAAATAATTTGCATGCATGCCATGTCAGTATATCATTTCAGCGTGGGCACATGCCATTTTGATTGTGGATAGATTTACCACAAATCAAAAAGTTCATACACCAATTCACCACTCTTTCAATAATTGGATAGATTAGCAAAAATGACTAAATTTCATGGTATAATTGTGTAATAATCCATATATAAATGCAAGTTTTCTCAAGTTAATTAATGTCTTATCTAGATGACAAGTTTGGTTTTGTCTTATCTACATGGCAAGTACAGTTTGAGACCATATATTGTAAGATAATTGCCATGTCTGCTAAACAAAATTTGAAGGAGATACTTGCTTAAGTATTGCTAGAAGAAGAAGAAGAAGAACAACAACAACAACAAAGTCTGATCCTTGAGCATTGAGATCTATAAGCGAGTGAATAGAACTTTAAACATTACCTTATTTGTTAGTTTTTAACCAACTGAGTTATCAACTGTACTACCATGAAACATAAGCTAACATCGATATACAGGTCAAAAAAAGGAGTCCATATGCATTAAAGAATTCTCTTTGTCAGCCTCTTGGTAGTCTTACAAATTGGTATAAAGAAGCTCATGATCCCATGGGAATTTATTGTTAATCATTCACCAACTCTAAGGTACATTTGAAGTATGCAAACCAGAATTAATAACCTTACTACACCATGGCTATAAAGCTCATGAAAGAGTTCGAGCTACTTGAATTTTGCCATACAAAAAGAGAAAGAATGACAAAGAAAATGCATTTATCAAGTTAATAGCCACTCTAGCAGCCCCTTAGTGGCAGAATATAAGTCATTATACATGACAGGTCCATTTTCCAAGACAAATAGAACTTATCCAATATTACAATATTGTTACTAGAGTTTTAGAAAGTGAACTATGGACTTTTGACTAACACTTACTACTTGTCCTAAGATTCCAAGATAATGACTAGCTAGCCAAATTACCTCAATATATAATTAACTACCTTTTAGGTTTATGTCTATGACTTACTCATTGGCTTCATATTGGGAATTAATTGAGTCAGATGTGGTAAATTTGATGGTGTTTGGAAGAATTATATGCACATTAGAGTCTAAATAGATATCAAGGTACTAGATTTTAGGTTATGTTCCAACACGAACGACTACCAATCTTCTATTTTATCTATAAGAAGCTAGGTCACTTTGATTGCTACAATGAAAAGCTCTTTGATAGTCCTAGTGGAATAAGGGAGAAAGGTGCATAATGCATGGTTGTGTGCTCTAAATAAATGTAAAAACTCGATAATTAGTGACTGGTGAAAGAATAGACTATTGGCAATGGTGACAAAGTATGAATGATGGTAGATATAGAAAACCCACTAAGTATAGTAAGAAATATTAATACTAATAAGGAACTAGTTAACTCTATGAATGGAAAAAGATGTAATCTTAGTGGAGACAAGCAAGAAAATGGGCGTAATGGTAGGGGACTCGAATATGGAAATTACATATGTTAAGGCAGGTAATTTGATAATAATTAAAATAAGATGGATGGTGTAGTTGTAGTGTAAATGAATTTGTATATTCTATATTGATTATGATTGAATTATAGAGATATTTATAATACACAAAATAATAGAGAGTTTATCTCTATGGTTACAATATCTTTAACAAATATAATAAATGTACAAATGAGCCTTAACAGTTTTTTGAGATATCAAGGAGCTGTTACAATCATATCAATAGTTCTAATACCCCCTAGCAAGCCCATAGGCATCATGAAGAGGTAATTTAGAACAATGTTACCGAAACTGAGCGATGGGCAAGGGTTTTGTTAGAATATATGCAAGTTATTTTTGTAAGAAAATAAATTGCACTTGAAATATGCCATTAGCAACATGTTCACTGACAAAATGAAATCTAATTCAATGTGCTTTATCCTCGCATGAAACATCTAGTTTGAAATAAGGTATATAACACCTATATTATCATAGCAAAGAATAATTTTGACAAGTAGAAGTCCAAGCTCATTAAGAAGTGACCATGGCCATAAAATTTCTTGAGTGGCATTAGCAATTACTTTATACTCACTCTCTTTGGAAGAACAAGAGATAGTAGATTATTTTTTTTTTGCCATCTAAGAAATGAGTGATTTACTGAGGAAAATGGCATAAACACTTATTGATCTTCAGTCGTCCATATCTCCACTCCAATCACTATCCAAGTAGCATAATAATTCAAGGCTAGAAGTTGAAGAAAACATTAATCCTTTGGATTTTGTACCATGAAGATAGCGTAGAAGCCTTTTTAAAGCACTCTAATGCTTCGGACTTAAAGAATGCATGAATTGACATAGCTTATTCATAGTGTAAGTAATATAGGGCCTTGTTGTTATGATGTATTTTAAAGCACCCACATATTAATAATACTTCAACTTCAGCAATAAGTTATCCATAATTTTTCACTAGAGGTTGCTTAGTTGCAATTGTAGTGAGACAAAGTTTGGAGTTCAACATACACATTTTAAGCAAAAGATCAATAATATATTTGTGTTGGTGCACTAGTATTCTATTTTATTATTATTGCACTTCTAAACCCAGGAAATAGTCTAGTGACCCAAGATCATGATAGGAAATTCCTTTGTCAATTTGGTAATGATATATAATACTAAAGTGTCATTTGAACTTATAACCACCAAGTTATCAACATAGACAAGGACAAAAACAATGTCAGCGCCATTTCACAAAAAAAAGAGTGGTTAGCCTTGGAGCCAATGAAGTTTAATGAATGTAAGTAATGGCTTAATCATTGAAACTAGGCCCTTGGCGCCTATTTTAATCCTTCAATGGATTTGTAGTGGAGACACATATAATCTAGTTTGGATTCATTAATAAATCCTAGAGGTTGAGCCATATATATTTTCTCCAAAATTGAGAAAAGCATTAGAAATGTCTAATTGTCTCATGAGCCAACCTTTCATGGTAGCAATGGCTAAAATGGTGAGAATTATTGTTTCTTTAATCACCAGACTAAATGTTTCTTTGTGATCAAGGATGGATTTTTTAGTGAAGCCTTGAGCCACCAACTGTGCTTTGTAGTGCTTAATACTCCCATTTAAATGCCTTTTAATCCTATAGATCCACTTACTTCTCACAATATTAGCATTTAAAGGCTTAGGAACTAAAGTCCAAGTGGAATTGGTAAGAAGCGCATTTACCTCATTTGTCATTGCATTAATCCATTCAGGATAATTATTGGATTGCTTAAACGTAGTTGGTTTGATGTCTAAAAAATTAATGGATGTTGGTTTATGAGAGGTGGAAAATGCTTGACATTTTGTAATAGTAAATGGTCGTAATTACATTTGGTGGGTACCTGTCATGTTATGGGGGAGCTGAGTATTTAGAGATGTTAATAGTGAGGTTAAGACCAGGTGATGTGGTCGATTTGTGTGGGGCAGTGGTAGTAGGACTATGTGATGTGTTAGGAATAAGTGGAGAAGATTTTGAGGATAGGGTCTGAGATTGTGTAGGTGGATTTAGTCAATAAAATTTAAGGAAAGGAAGACAAAATTTGTTGTACCTAGGACCATTAAAGAGGACGTTGTCACCATCATCTAAGGAGTTAGCGAATGCTACCTTTGTACATTAGACTCGAAATGGGAAACCATAAATGGAATAAGATTTTCATTAAATTGAGCATGCCTTGCTATATAGACACAACCTGAATTAATATCCAAACACAAATAGCCATGATGAGTTAGGAAGTGACCAAGAAAAACATAACAAGCACTTTGAAAATAAAATTTATTTTTATGATATGAGTAAATAAGTTGATAGATTGCACACCCAAATATTTTTAAATCTTAATATTTTGGTTGTATATTATATAAAATAACAAATGAAAATAGATTTTTAACCACTTTTTTGGCATATAATTGATTAATTGCACACTTGTTTGAAAAATATAAGGCCAAAATTTTAATAGAATATTAGCATAAGCAAGCAAAGAAAGACTTGTATCCATTTTCTTTCAAAATTCCCATTTTGTTCATGTGTATATCGACATGCAATCCACTAAATAATACCTTGTTGTTTAAAAGACGAATTTAACTTTTAATACTTACTACCCCCAATCTGAATGAAAAGATTTGATTTGGTAATTAAATTGTCCATCAATTAAGGCCTTAAATTCTTTAAACATTTGAAACACTTGGCTTTTGTGTTTAAGAAAATAAATCCAAGAAAACATGTATAGTCATCAATAAACAAAATGAAATATGAAAATCCCAAATTAGATAAAATAGGGGCAGAACCCCAAACATCAAAGTAAACAATCTCAAAAGGATGAGCGCAAGTATATTCAACCGATGTCGAAGGAATACACACTAATTTTACTAACTTACATGCATGACAAAATAAAAAAAGATTTCAAAGAATATAAACATGCTAATTTATTTTTATGAATGATGCAAGACGTGGTGCGGGGATGAGGATGTCCCAAACACACATGCCAATTTGCAAAGGTAGTCTTCTCACTAAGCAACGCATGCTTGTTAGAGGATGGTAAGTGATATAAGCCAACTTCACTCAGTCCTTTCAATAGGATTGCCTTGGTTTTCTAATCCTTAAAAACAAAATATGTAGGCCAAAATTCAAAGAAATAAGAGTTTTTAATAGTATATTTTTGAACTGATAAAAGAGATTTTGTTAAGGTAGGGACATGAATAGTTCTAATAGTAGTTATTGCTAATTTAAAACATCACAAAATGGAAAGTGGTAAATATAATGAGACTAAAGTTACCAGAGTTACTACATTAATATAGTGAGCAAACATAAAAGAAAAGTAAAAGACTAGTACATAACTAATAGCAAACATAAAAGAAAAGAAAAAGACTACTACATAACTAAGTCTTAAACAAAGATAAAAAGTTTCACTTTATAAACTTAAAATAGAATTAATAGATATTTTCTTATATTCTTTATTGATGGATTATCAAAGAATAAGCCACATATTTACAGGGTGGTATAACCCACCAATACTAAACTAAGTAGGAAATAAAAATCAAATTCATATCCTAGCTAAGGTAGGAAAATCAAATTCTAATTAAGATGGAAAAACTAAGATAGGAATAAAATAAAAATCCTAAGCAAAATAGGAAGTAAATAAAATAAGCTTAAAACCATGCAAGCTTTGACTAAATATGAGAAAAATAATTTAGGCCTTATGGGATGCACATTTGGGCTACTATCTCTCAACTCGGTTTGTATATGAGTCATCTAAACATTCTACATAAATTCGCTCCACTTGAGAAAAAACTTGACCTTGAGTTATTTAGAATATTTGGATACAATGGTTCATCAGATAAATAAAAGGAGTAAATATCAACAACATTCAATGTCTTAAAAATTTCCATGCTATATGGTAATAACTTATGCATTGTTATTGATTTCAAAACCTTATAAGGACCATACTTCCAAGGCTCCAGCTTGCTGTAAGCGCTATTCAAAATTTAATTGTTTTGTAGAAAAACCATCACCATATCATCCACCTCAAATACTTAAACTATGCAATATTTGTTAGTTGCTTTCTTGTACTTGGCATTAAGTTGCTCAATCTTCTATCTAACCTCTACTTGCACTGTTTGCTACTGCTTTGCCATATTTTCTGCTGCCACACTTAAGCCTGACACCTTTGGTAGCTTGATTAGGTCAAGGTCATATTGAGGTGATTTAGTATAAATAATGAAAAATGGTAGTTTTCCTATAACCCTATGAACACACTATTGTAAGCAAATTCTACTTGTACCAACAATAAATCTCGTTACTTTGATCAATTTCTACATATGTTACATATTAGATTGCCTAAGGTTCTATTGACAATTTTTGTTTGACCATTTGTTTGAGGATGGATTGTACTACTATAGTTTAAGGAAGAGTTAAATATCTTTTATAAAGTCCTCTAAAAATGGCTAAAAAACTTGTTATATTGATATAAGGTTATGGACCTAGGCACACCATGTAGAAAAAATAGCCTCTCTGAAAAATAGTTTGGCAACACCATTAATATTTAAGGTCTTTTTACATGGAATAAATGCACCTTTTTGGAAAATCTATCAACAATAATAAAACTAGAACCTAAGCCTCATTGGGTGCAAAGTATGCAAGCATAAAATCCATAAAAAAATTTTCCAAATATTCTCAGGAATAGGTAAAGGAGTATGTAAACTTGTATCATGTGATTGTCCCATTATTATCTAACATATATAACAATACTGAACAAATCTGGTCATATCCCTTCTCAAACAAGGCCAGTAGTACTTACTTCCAATTGTAGCAATAGTCTTATCTCTACTCAAATGCCTAGTTAGTCTTCCATGCAAGTCACAAATAACCTTCTCTCTTAACTATGATTTAGGAATGCAAAGTTGATTTTCTTGCATCAAGTAACTATCATGAACATGAAAATTTTTGCAATGTTAATTTGGAATCCACTTTTACCTTATTTATTAAAAATTATCATTAGTTCTATATTTTTCTTTCAACTGCTTAAAACCCAAAATCTCATGTCTCAAAGTGATAAAAAAATCTACAGGCTGACTTAATGCATATTCTATTTTGTATTGCACTCTTGATTTATGTTTTAGCTTAAAGGAAACTTCTATAGAAATTGTGACCACCTAGCATGTATGTCTTATTCAAATACTTCAATGCATCAAATTGGTTATATGTCCAAGAACAATCTCATTTTATTTTCTTTTGAGGTGACAGTCGTAATAGTTGGTCTCATCTCTAATTATTGTCTTAGCACTAGAGGCAATTGCTTGTGTGTGTAAACTAACTTAAAACTTGTGTGACATCTCTTTATTGAGCACTTAACAGTGTTTGTACGATGTGTATAAGATAGGAATACAATTAAGTAAGCATATCAATCATTGCATTTATTCAAATAATTTGATACATAAGCTCAGCAATATATCGTATATTCTATGCAATCTAAAGGAATTTACATGTGTAAAGAATATATCTCGTGGAATTATCTTAGATAAGGGATCAACCAACATGCTATGCATAGATATGTGTTGTATAGTCACTTTTATCTCTAATGTAGTTGTACTTTATAACTATGTGTTTAGTTTTACTATGATATTTAGGATCTATTATGAAAGCAATTGCTGATTTATTATCATAATGAACACTAATGGCTCCCTCACAACCATTTTGAATTCTTAAATTTATAAAGAATCTTCTTAACTAAACAACCTCTTACACTATAGTGGATATATGCAATAAATTCTACTTTTATAGTTGTCAAGGATATACATGTGTGTTTCTTACTACTTTATAAGATGACACCTTTATTTAGTAAGAAAACATAGTCAGAGGTGGATTTGCATTAATCAAGGTCTATTCCCTAATCAACATCTAAATATATAACTAGATGTAAGTTTGATCATTGATAACAAAGGCAATAATCCATAGTGCCTTTTAGATACCTCAAAATCCTTTTAAAAACTTTCCAATGCTCTCGTCCAAGATTCTATTGATATCGAATAACTAGTCTAATAGCAAAATATATATTTAAGCGAGTACACAATATAGCATACATAAGGCTCCCCTACAACATTGGAATATGGTACAATGGCTATTTCTCTTTGTTCTTTTGGATTATTAGGACACATTTTAAGACTCAATACCTTGCATTTTGACACTGAAGTATTCACGGGTCTATAACTACTCATATTGAAGCATTCTAGAATCTTTTGGATATAATTCTCTTGTGACAGAACCAAAAATCTTTTTGAATGATCTCTTTTAATTTTAACCCTAGAATGTAGTCAACGTCACCCACATCTTTCATGTCAAAATTCGTAAACAATCAACTTTTAATATTTATTATATACTTCTTAACTTTTTCAGCTACTATGATATCATCGATATAAAAGGATAAAATTATAAATTTATCATCAAATCTTTTAACATAAACAATGTGGTCCTTATCAATCATTTTGAAATTATAATTTATAATTACTTTATGAAATCTAAGGTACCATCTTCTAGATGACTGTTTAAGACCATAAATGGGTCTTTAGAGCTTGCATACTTTGCACTTTTGGCCTTTAATGATAAAACCTATAGGTTGCTTCATATAGATTTCTTCATCTAGTTCTCCATTGAGAAAAGCTATTTTCACATCCATGTGATGCAATTTTAAATCCATGTGAGTTATAATAGTTATAATAAGGTGAATAGAGGTAAAACTTTCAATAGGTGAAAAGGTTTCCTAATAATTTATACCCTCTTATTGAGTATAACCTTTTGCGATAAGTTGAGCTTTATATTTATTAATGGAACCATTTGTATTATGTTTAATTTTAAGAATCCACATATTCCCAATGGCTTTACAGTATGGTGGTAAATTAACCAAGTTCCAAACTTGATTCATTTTTATAGATTCCATTTCCTCTTCTAATGTAACTTTTCACTTTTCCTTGGCAGAACACTCAAGTGCCTCTTTGATAGTTTTAGGTTCCTCATCATCATTGAAAGTAATAATATAGACTTCATTCTCAATTTTAAAACATCTCTTAGGAGTTTTAAAATGTGTACTCTGACGTAATTGAGAATCACTATTTTCACGAATTGAAATTGGATTAATTTTAGTCTCATTTCTCCCACTCAATTAAGATGGGTGAAGTGAATTTGCTTGCTCCCAATGTTAAAAATAGGACTAGCTATCATATTTTCTATGCCAACCTTTTATTGACTTGTACCAGTCTTGTCATTATTATCCATCTCATATATATGATGATTTTTATCAATATCCTCCCTCTTAGGAAAATGATTTTTAAGGAAAGTGGTGTCACAGGACTTAATTTCAATCAATCTTCTATCATAATCCTCATCAATAAAAACATAACCTTTTGAGTTCTCAAAATATCTTATAAAGATACATTTCTTTCCTATTAGTCCCAATTTACCAAATTTATGAAAATTATAAAAAAAATGTATGTTATAGATCCCTACAAATGCAGCTCATTCAGATTAGGCTTCTACCTATCCACAACTCATAAGGCATAGTGGAAATTAATTTAAAAAGTACACGGTTAAGTACATAAGCCGCGGATAACAAAGTATCACCCTAATAACTAATTGAGAGATTAGCTTTCACTATAATTGACTTAACCATTTCAAGCAAAGTTCCTTCGCTCGGTAACATCATTTTATTGCGGCATTTTATGAGTTACTAATTGCCTTACCTTTTTCATTACATAATTCTTTGAATTGTTCAAATGAATACTCTTTACCTCGATTCGTCCTTAATGCTTTTATTCTCTTATCTAATTGATTCTCAACTTCATTTATATATTGCTCAAAGTAATCAAATGCTTCATATTTATGGGAAATAAATTAAACATGACCATATTGAGAGAAGTCATCTATGAATGTAATGAAATATAAGGCTCCATGTCTTGCTTTGACACTCATTATTCTACATATAGTATAATGTATTAGTTACAAAGGAAATTCAACTCTAATACCCTTTCCAAATAGATTTCTAGTAGCTTTTCCTTGCAAAAAAATTCACAAGTGGACATTTCAAATTTTGTATTTGTTTCAAAAAAATCATCATGAGAAAGTCTATTCATTCTATTTTGTTCAATATGCCCTAATCTAGCATGCCACAATTGTACATCCATATTATCATTGCAAGAATTAATGTGAATAAGAAAAATAAACACCACAATTACTATTATAATACTTTGTGTTCAATACCATAAAACCATCCATATTGTATCCACAACCATAATAAACAATACCATAAGTAATCTTAACAAATTTACCAAGAAACTACAAACCATATCCTAACTTTAATGGAGCAAACATAGAGACCAAATTTCATTGAATATCAGGAATATATAGAACATCATGTAGGTACAATAGTTGGCCCTCTTGCAAATCCAATTTGCATGTGCCAATTTCTATAACTTCAGCTCTCACATTGTTTCCTACATAGATCCAGTTTGTTCCACTTAGAATTTGACACAACTCCATAAATTTATTTTTGTCTCTAACTACATGGTTTGTGGTTCTCAAGTCTATAGTCCATATAGGATGAGTTTCAATGAGCAATACAATATTATGAAAAAATTCAGAAACATAACTTCTTTTAGAAGAAGTTAGATAAGATAATACCTTTTTAGGCTCAGTACATTCACAATGACCTAGGTTACCACAAGTATAACAAGTCACTTTAATCTTATCCTTTCTTCCACCACGCTTTCCTCTTCTAAGTTTAAATTTCTTGTTTCTTTTCTTTGGTCCATGTTCAACCTCATTCACATTGCCTTAGGCTTTCCAATAATTATTAAATCTTTTGCGCTTAAAGCCAAAAGCCTTTTTGGAACTTAATTCAGCCACATATGCATGAGCATTTGGCTTGGTAGCCTCAAGGCACTCATTTTTTAATTTTAAGTGGCATGCAATGTTAATAAAGGTCTTAATATTTTTATTGTGAGTTATATTCACCTTCATATGTTCTCAACTATCAAGGAGTGATCATATAACAAATTGAACTTATTGTTCATCAGTGAGGTTATGCTCTATTACTTTAAGTTCCATTGTCATGTTTAACATATCCTTTAAGTGTTGCTTCATAGGCTCATTAGGGATCTTCTTATAGGTGTCAAACTTAATGGTCAACTGCCTTAGTTTGGAGACATTTGTTCCTCCAAACTTCTCTCTTAAAGCGACCCACATTACATTTGTAGTTGGGTACTACTAGTACTTGTATACTAAATCATCATTCATGGAACTTATAAAAATTCCTGTAGTAGTGAAATCCTTTTTCTTATAGGCATTGAAAGCAGTTATATCGCGCCTATAATGTGCATTATTCATATTTTCGTTATCAATTTTGGGCTTTTCCATAACATTATTATTAGCCACCAAAGCTTATTACTCATCAAGGACATATTGCATTTTCAGGTTTCATATGTTGCTATCAACTATGATATTCTTGGATGCCATAGTTTGTCACAAATTACAAGAGACATTTTAAATGCAATCACTTATTAAGCTTATTCTCTCAGGGCATCGGTATTGGATTAAGTGACTTTATTACGGATGTAACTCGGTTGAGCATAATCTCTCAGGACGACGGTCATTTGAATTTAAAAAATATGAGGTTTAGGGTTCTGCCATAGACTCCCATTGAAATGTTTTTATTTAATATTATTTTTACACATATAATTTATTATAATATAAGATTTATGAATTATGGAATATGTTGGAATAGTATATTATATTTTAATTGAATAATGTAATCTAATTAAAGGATTTTAGTAACTAAATAATAATTTTTTATAGTTTTAAATAAGTGTTTTAAAATTAACATGCAATTCATAATATTAATTCACACAATGAGGTTTGATTCCTCTCAATCTTATTATTTAGAATTTTGTAGACATTTGGAAAGTTATCATTCTCTACGTCGGATTTCTTCTTCCCCGGCTATGTGACGTAAGTTTCATTGAGATTAAGTATTATGTGCTTGTATTCTAGATAACACAGTAGTTGTAACATTTGTATTTATGGTTAAGTGAAAAATTATTTGTGAATTTATTAGGACTAAAATATGTATCATGGTATGATGTATTTTGTTGGTTAATGATTTTGAGACTGTAGTAGTTGGTTGAATGTAAATTGAAGTGCATTATTCACTTGAGGTTTTTGGATATTCCGGTTATAGGGAAAAATCTATCAATTTTTTTTAAAAAAATTATTAAGTTTTATTAATATTAAATAAATCAATTAAATAGGCTTACTATGGATTTCAGACGCATATAACTTTCCCATTCTCTGGTATAAGTCACGTGGCCTATGGTTCAGGTTGTGACATCATTATTCATCTATTTATTTAAATGTAAACAGTAGCAAGTTTTATTAAAATGCAAAATTAAGATACAAGTGTAGGCTAAGTTAATCAATAAAATAATATTCAGTCCTCATGAAAAAAATATATATATAATGTAATCGAAGATCCAAATTCTAAATAATAGATATAAAAATACCCCAAATTTTTTAATAATATATTGCAATGTCCACTCTAATAGCATTCTATAGGTATATATGAAAATTTAAAATTTAATATAGATAAAAAAAAGAATTTTTTTTAACCTTTTGACTTTCACATCATTTAAAATATTAGTTTTTCATCAACATTTCAACTTTTATATTCATCTATTTTGAAAAAGAACAGAGTTTTTTCTTTACTTTCATCTATTTCCTTCAACTTCATCTTATTTTTGCTTGTATATATGCCAAGAATTTTAATTTATTTAACTTTATTTACAATTTTCTCTACCTTTTTGTATAAACTATTTTTTCAATATCAATTATTTTTCTAGTCATTCTACACTTAAAATCACTAATGGTCATGACAAATCTTAATATTAATGGTAATTTGGAATACCAAGATTACCATCAAACCAATTTAAATTATATTTTCAATGATACTTACAAGAAAAATAATATGTTTAATTGAATTAATTTTCATTTTATTCTTATACCATTGGAATATACAGTAGTGTATTATTGTTGCATGAAATAGTTTAATTATTTGTCTATTAGTTCATATTGAGAGAGGAGAAAATAGAAATCTTTATTTGTTTCTTTCAAGTTGTTGGCCCTTTGCATGATCAATATTAAATCAACCTTTGTTTTGACTTTAACAATTAATTTTAGTTGCTAACTTGTATATTTAAGTGTGTTTATAAGCTAGGCTCAAAGGTGAGCAATGTTTTTCCTGTAAAAAGTGAAAGGAATATTAAACGAAGATGGATAAGTATTGGGATGAAGTTTTAGGCCTCTAATAGCTAGGTTTGCACCCTCCACTATAAATACAAGCTCAAGACTTTATTTAAAGGGTTAGAGAGTTGGTGAAGTAAATTTATTATGAAAATTCATTGAGTCAAACTTGGGTTCTTTATATTTCTTTTTATATATTCATTTCTTGTAAACAAATTCTTATTGATTTTGGACTTACCCTTCTTGCAAGAGTTAGTTTTGTATTTAGTTTATAGGATTCTTTCACCTACTCTTTCTTAGGGTTAAGAAGTGGGTGGTGAGAATCAACCAATATTAAGTTGGTGTTGTACCTTATAAAAACACCTTGATTGTAAAGGTTTAAATGTGAGCCTTGAAAACACTTAGGAAGGTTTAAGTGTGAACATTAAAAATATTTTTAAAAAGGTTTAAGTGTGAACCTAAAAAATATTTGATGAAAGATTTTGAGTGAGTCTAAAAAATTCATTGTTGCAAGGTTGGTGTTGAACCAAAAAACACTTTGTACATAATCTTGGTAATAAGATTGACATGGGTGATTGAAAATTCTACTTTGGGGATAAGTTAGGTGGGAGACCTAGGATTAGTTGAAAATTCGAACTCCCTAAAATTATTGTGTTCTTATGCTTACCTCATTTTTATTCTTTATGTTCTCATCTTTCTTCTAATCTTCTTTCAATTTTTTTTGTTTCATTTCATTTAACCCTCAATTTTCTCAATTAACCTCAAAATTTTATTTGGTTATTGTATAACTTTACCATGAACTTGAGTCATTTTTACCAATCTATGCTATTTTTAAAACTGTGGTGAATTGGCATATAAATTTTTTAATTTGTTGCAAATATATCCATGGTCAAAATAACATGTGCCCATGCTAACACATGCATATGTAAATTTATTTGCTGATGTTGAAATTAGAAGAAATTAGTAATTTTTCTATCTTTAACTTTCATCCTTTTTTTTTTTGCAATTATATCATTAAGTTTCATCTTTTTTGCAAATATATCCTCAGTTTGAACAAATAATTTGTACATGCATGTCATATCAATATGTCATTCAACATGGACACATGCTATTTTGACCATGGATAGATTTGCAATAAATTAAATAGTTAATATACCAATTCACCACAATTTTAAAAATATGATAGATTGATGAAAATGACTGAAGTTCATGGTATAATTATGCAATAACCCAATTTTATTTGCCCTATTCACCCCTTCTAAGACACTTACACAACTTATAACAAAAATCATGTTTTTCTTAAATTGCGTGTAAATCAAGTATAAAAATATTTTTACTTGTATGTAATATTTTTATATATCCACACAATGCACATGTATATGCTTTGTAAAAATGTAATTAAAGATATTTTATCCTTTGAAATTCAACTTACACTAGATAATATGCTTTCTCATAAAAATTTGCTCATTTTTGTTGTTAATTAGTTACGTATGAAATAATTAAGTAGCACTTAATTTATGTTTAAATGTATAAACAATTGTAGCTATACTTGGTTTAAGACATTACAAAGGTTCTTAATCTACCATCATCACCACTAAGTTCCCCTCCTGCAAATATAGGTGCACAGAGCCAAAACTACCCAGAAAATTAAATTAAACTGACCAATAATTATTATGATAATGTACACTTCTTTATCACACACTACAACAAACTAATGATTTAGCGATAGAATTTTCCATCGCTAACCATTTAAAATCTGTCGCTAAATGCCTTAGCGATAGAATTGCAACAGAAATTTTTCCATTGTTAAAATGCTCATCGCTATTATTTAGCAACGGAAGAAACCAATCCGTCGTTAAATTTAGCGATGGAATCACAATTCCGTCGCTAAACTTAGCAACAAAATAAAAATTTTGTTGCTAAATTTAAAAATATGAAAGCAAATTGATTGCTGAATTTTATTATATTTAATTTTTAGTAGCAATGAATTTTATGATATCTAATTTTTTTTTATTTCTAATAACAAATTTAAAAAAGTTAAAATAAAATATATAATATATATAAAATATACATTCATTGCAAAATAACCATAAATTTAATTTGAAAAGAAAACCTTACAAATAATTAAATTCACTATTATATCTATAATAAAAAAATTACAAATAATAATTAATCCAAATGATCTAGTGTAAATATAAAAAATATCAATGCCTAATAGCGATTATATTGTCAACATATCTTATATTTCTACGTCAAAAATCCATTTAATTCTAACTTCTATGTGATCTTTCAATAAATGTTCTTTAACTTACCGAATGGATACCTGCAAGACAAAAAAAAAAAAATCAATGCTCTTTAACTCTAAACTAAAGTACTGTAGCCCATAACTTTTGCGCATCTGAGGAATTGAAAATCGAATATTCAAGAGGTCTAGGGCTGTGTTTCAAACCAAGCCATCAACACCATCAACGCACTATGGTGTAAAGGATAGAGCGAACAAAAAACCAAATTGGTTTTTATTCTAAGGATGCGTTCACTTTGATCACTTGGATTTAATTCTCATCCCTATTTGCAAGAATAACAATACTGAGAATAATAATTTTGTCACAATTTTATTTAAAGGATAGAGAATTAAAAAAGTTGAATTTATTATAAACCTGTTTGGATTATAAATGGATCGATTCATTTAAAACATAAAAAAATTTTGTTTGAATGAGTTTTTTTTATATTTAAATATCATGTGTTACATGTGTTTTTACACTTTAATCACTTGCTAACAAAATGCATGCTTTAATATAAAAATAATATGTATTTTAAATACTAAAATAACATAATGAGTATTATATTTTCAACTAACTACAATAAAACTCATATAATTTTGTATTTTTAATTTAATTATGAATAAAAAGAAATAATTGTTAAAATAAATTTACAATAATTGGCTCATGTAAGTCACATATTAAAATACAAATAGTAACTTTTAATCCTGATCATACATTTATTAAGATTTTAATTTCACCTTGCATGTTTCACATTTATTTTTAAAAATAATTTTTAATTTAGGCTCTGTTTGTTTGCAAAAAATATTCTTCCGGAAAATATTTTCTCTTATTTTTCATTGTTTAGATTACTAATGAAAATAAGTCAAAGGAATATAAATAGTTAGTCAAAGGAAAATAACTTCAAAATAAGGGAAAATGATTTCCTATTCTAAGGATGAGAAATCATTTTCCAATACATTTGCCAATGTATTTTCTTCTCATTTATTATTTTAGCTTTTATTTTCCAATGTCTTCTCTCCTCATTTATTGTCTTCTAGTGTTGCCAAACATTGAAAAATATTTTTTTTTTGGAAAATAATTTTCTTTAAAAATATTTTTTAGAGAAAATATTTTCTAAAGATAAAATATTTTCCGCAGACAAACGGAGTCTTAAATTAGTAACATATTTATAACATGTCTAAATATATTTAGAATCGTATAAATTAAACAAATTATACAGTTACCTTGTATATGTACTAATTAAACTTATTCATCTTTGAATTTCAAATTTTAACACTATTAGGAAACATCACGGGTTGAGAGAGTGTTGACCCACAAACACATGTGAATACATAAATAGAGTTGAACTCATCTAATATAAAATAGAGTGTTGGCCCACATAGACACGTATAAACATATATAAATAGGTTTGCATAAACAGGCCAAGCAAAACTTTAACGAGCCCAAAATCAATGTGCAGACATGTGGAAACACATAAATGGAGTTGGATCCATCTAACACAAAACCATAATCGAATTAAGCTAAATTTCCATGAGTACATGATATCTTCTTTGATACCATATTAGGAATCTCCTCGGGCCCAAAGAGTATTTGTTGGCCCATGCAAACACATGTCATAAATGAGATTGGGCCCATCTAACACAAAATCAATCAATTTATATTACAGTCCAATTTACACCACTTATGAGCCACTTGACTTCTTTATACATTTTAAATATGAGATTCCAATAAATATAATTAATAAAATGAATTATAATTGATTTAGTCCTTTTTATATTATACTCATATTTCAAAATGAATCATCGATACCAATAGCAAGCCCCAAATAATACCACCATCACCAACATTAAAATGCCACATTTATCCATAATTAGTCGTGAATCTGCTAGCTATTTTTTGCGTAGATTGTAAATAATAAATATATTTTAAAATAAAAATTAAATAATTTTAATAAATTAATACTACAATTTATATATATATTATTTATTTTATAGTTGAAAAAGAGATGTTTTAGTTAAAATAAAATAAATAATTAGTGGAAAGAAAGTAATGTTTTGAATGTTAAAGTATTTTACGTAGAGTAAAATACGTATATTTTAAAATAAGATTTTTTTATCTTTTTATAAAAAAAATATTGTAAATTTTAATGACTAAACGCAAAATATTAAAAGATAATATTGAATTATGAAGATAGACATTTGTCAAATTTTGGATTTAATGACTTTAAAGCTCAGCATTTAATAAATATATAGATATCTTTTATTCTATTTGTAAGACATTCAGCTCCAACTATTTGCACTCCCTTTGGAGCTTTTAGGATTGCCCTAAACCCCACAACATATTTACTTACCTTATTTGATGTTGATTCATTTACAAGTTTAATTAAATGTCACTTTTGCCGTCATACTAAAAAACACAAAGACTTGCACGGGAAGATTGGTGGCCATCTTATTTTTTCACAAACAATCTTGTTGCTTTTCAGTCAATTTAAACTTCTTCTTTTTTAACAATATATATATATATCAGAATTAGGAATGGACATTGAAGGTCTATTTATAGCTATGGAAAACTCTTAACATACAAATGGGATGTATCAATTTACAAAATTGGAAAACTCTTTTTCTGATGCTTTTATTGACAAGTGATTATGGTATAATTTTGTTTTTTCTTTCTTTTTTCTTCTTGACTATAGCTTTTTTTTTTATCTCTTTATACATTAATGAATGAATTTTATAAGAAATCCAATTATATGGTGAATTTAGAAATTGTTAAAATTGTTATTATTATTTTATTTACTATGAAGGGAGGGTGACAGATGGGTCTTTATAGTAGCAATTTAGTGAATTTGGCTTCTTTAATGTATGACAATTTTCTTCTTTTTAGTTCTTATTTGCTAAAAGCATGTGGGTTGTTCATGCTCTAGTATTGTATTTTAATCATTCTAGGTGGGTTGCCCAAAATTTTCCTTTATGAATTGTTAATTTTAGGGAATTCGATGGGTAAAGGATTATGTGAAGATATGGCCAAGTGAAGTACAAACTAAAGAACACACAAAATTAACCTCTTATGGGTGAAAGTTATTAAAATAGAGATGATTTAATTAACAATATCAAAAAAAAATGTCATTGGAAAAAGGATATGCAGCCATTATTAGAAGATAAAAAAAATATAAATATTTTATTATTGGTTGTGATAGAGAAGAAATTTATCCGAGCAACAATGTTCATATAGAAGAAAGAAAGAGAAAGATAGCATCTCGACTTATAAATTTTCCATTTGAAGTTTGGGAAAAATGAAAACCCGAAGGAATTTTGAGAGTTGAGATTAAGGATATCTCACATAATCACAAACCTTCAAGTAACATGGTAGGAGATCCATCTTATCGTCGTTTCTCTCAAGAAGAAATATTTTACATTAAAGAAATGACCATTGTTGGTGCACCTTCACGACAAATACCACATCACTCCGAAATCATAATCCTAATCTCCAAGCAATTACAAAAATTGTTTATAATGCAAAAGTCAAAACTATAAAGGAAAGCCTAGTGGGCAGAACAATGATTCAAACATT
Source organism: Mallotus repandus (assembly GCA_949671775.1). Lineage (NCBI taxonomy): Eukaryota > Viridiplantae > Streptophyta > Magnoliopsida > Malpighiales > Euphorbiaceae > Mallotus > Mallotus repandus. The sequence goes on along the minus strand of CATIWM010590515.1, from coordinate 1,288 downwards.
ACTTGAACAATTCGACCAAGGTAATTTTACTTATAATGTGAAGAATGATGAAAATGGGCATTTGACACATCTGTTTTTTTGCATTGGAAGAAATTTTACATCTATATGTATGGGTCTATTTACCAACAATATGAATTAGATTTATTAAATTCCACATCTGTACTGGTCAATTTTCCGAGATAATGGGACTTTGTGCCCATTATATGGTTTTTTTTATAACCTGAATTTTTATAAATTATAAAAATTAAATTTGAAATTTTCAATGTTAATAAATATTTTATTAATTTTGATATTTAATTATTAGTGAAATTTAATTTAAATTGGTGTTGAATATTATTTTAATATTATTGAGTTGGTGTATTTTTAATTCACTTTTAAAATTTTTTAAGTGTGTAAATATATATGTGTATTTTAGAGGAAATAATAAAAATTAGAGATATTTTATTATTATATCTTTTTTAATTTTTGTCTAAAAAGAAAAAGGAAGCAAGAACGTGAACCCCCTCCTCAACTTCTTCTTCCTCTCCTTAGTCTATTTTTTTTTCTTTTTTCTTCTTTTTACAAAAACCGACAGCACCACCATCACTGTCAACCACCGCCACCCTCAGCACACCGGTCACTCAAGCATGCGTCGAACAGCTGCCTGAAGCCACCTGAACCGATAGCAGCTTTCCTTCTCTTCTTCCTCTCCTTCTTTTTCTTCATTCCCGTTTTTAGTCGGATTGGTGTGGAGCTCGCCGACGACGATTCTGACCACCTTAGCCGGCGATGTTGGTCTCTTTTGGAAGCTCATCTTCTGGGCTTCTCAAATATTTAAACCGTTTTGAGTTTCGACTCCGCTAACTACTCCATTTGTTAATAATTTGATTTTTAATATTTTGAGTTTTTGGTTAATTTGAGCTTGAATTTGATTTTATTTAAGATAGTTTCTTTGAGACTGATTGTTGTAGAGATTGTGAGCTATCTAAAGATTATTTTATTTATTTTTCTGAAAATCTTGAATTTTTTCGGGTTTGGTTACTGTTCACAGTACTGCTCCGGACAGTCCCGGGTCGGAAAATTTTTATATTTTTAATAAATTCTTTGTTGTATTTTGAACAAGCTTTGTGAAGAAAGTTTATTGAAATTATATGTAGAATTTTTATTATGAATTTTTGAAGGTTTATGTGAAAAATGAATTTTTGGAAAAATTAGTATAAATGAGTAATTTTTATATTTTAGTTGAAATTATTGTTAATTATTATGTTTTGGACAGTTTTTGAATGATGAATAGTATTAAAATAATTTT
>CATIWM010590383.1:0-11689 GCA_949671775.1 Mallotus repandus | reverse complement strand
GATTTTTCTAACCTAATTTTAATTACATACAACCTAAAATTAATCTAAAGCCACCATTAATTTTAATTGAATTTACCAAATAAAACCCTAATTTACTAACCAATTAATTAAAATAAAAACACATGCCACACACATGATTGCATTACTCCCACTATTGGGGCTATTACAATGATCTACTGAGAAGAAAAATTAAAATTAATTACAACAAAAAAAATAAAATACAAAATAAAATTACTAAATAAATGAATAAAAAATCCTTAAACTACGTTGAAATACAAAATTTAATCTATGGCATTTCATGGATCTTCATGGGTTTTGTTCTCCACAGTGGATTCAAACCACCCCATCCATAATCATAAACACAAAAAATAAGGATTAGTAATTAAACAAAATTAAATTAAAATTAAATTAGATCAAAAAAAATTAAATGGAATAAAAATAATTAAACAAAATAAAGAGAGAAAGGAGTAGAAAAAGAACTAATTTGATGGATGCAATATTGATTCCCCTCAGAAGGTGATCACCATTAATGAAAGTCTGTGGCTTTTGTTGTGTTTGTCTATAATTTTTTATTTATTTGGATCTGATTCACGGCTAAAACTTAAAAAAAAACTACGTCAAAATTAAAGAGGAGTGGGTGTATTTTTTGTTGACGGCTAAGAATCAAAAAAATAGAGAAAAAAGAAAATCAAAACCCTAGCCCCCTCTGTGAAAAGAAAAATACACATATATATATATAGATACAATCCTATAACCTTAATCTGATTACAGGATAAAAATAAAATAAAATAAATTATTTTTATTATTTATCTAAAAAATAAAATTTATCCACACATTTATCTAATAAAACAAAAATATTTATCAAAATAACCTAATCAAAATCTATGGATAAATAACAAATAAATAAATAAATAAAAATAAATAAAAAAATTCAAAAAAAAAAATGGAACGGAAGGCCATTTGTGGCCATATTTGGCCACTTTTCACTCAAAATAATTTGGCCGAAGTTGGCCATCTAGGCCAACTTCGGCCCTTTTTTTAATTTTTTTTTGCTTTTGAAATTTTTTTTATATTTTTTTTAAAAATTCATTAAAAAATTAAATAAATAAAATTTAAAATAAATCTTTACAAAAATTTACAATTTAGTTCAAAACTAATAAATAAGATCCAATAAATCTAATTTCACAGTCTATTTTCATCATCGGGTCCTCTGTCGCATCCATGCTCTAGTCATCCCGAAATTGGGTGCTTACAAGTACCATAATCTCTATTTTTCCTTCAGATTAAAGTACCTCAAACATATCCGATCAAATTTAGCATACATGGTAGATGGAATAAACATGTTTTTAGTATATTCGCCATGCAAATATCCCATTAAATAGTCTAATCATCTTGTTAGCCCCATAGAACAAATTTTCTTTGTGGGCCCCATAAAATAAAATTTTAGCAAATTTAATTTTATAGAGTCCACAAGATGATTAGTCTGCTTAATTGGATGCTTACATGGCAAATATACAAAAAAATATACTTATTCAAGTTGCCACGTATGTTAAATTTGATAAGAAATTATTAAGGGACTATGGTCTAAAAAAAGTAGAAATTAAGGGACCGAAAATAAAAAAAATTAAAAATCTAGTACCATTTTGAAACATTGGTTAAAGTTATGGTACCACTTGTGCAATAAACCCCATATTTAAGCCTTGACTTCATATACTTCTCACATATGGCGACTTTCCATCTTGTCACATTAACAAATTCACAATTTACTTGATTAGTATAAAAAGAAGTACTAATAAATCAAATTCAAGAAACCATCTTGATGCTATATATGGTAGCATAACATATATAGCATAACTTTACTTAAATTTACTTAAATTCAAGAACTCTATACCTTATGATGCCCTTGGAAAGGAGTTATCAATTGACTACTCCCTCACTCTTTCAGAACCAACATAAATAGAAAAAATTCTTGTTCTTTTCACTTGAAGTAACATTAATGTGTAACAGAGCAACAATGTCCACTTGAATTCATTGCCTTTAATTTTGTGATCTAAGTAACAATTATGGATTTTAAGTGTTGTAATTTTAAGGTATTAAATTATTGATTTTAATTTTTGCATAGAAAATCATATGAAAGAAGAACCAAATGATGTTCGTAAATAGCACATAACAGAAGATAGAAATTTTTAAGCACTTCAGTTTCTACTTTCTTTATTAGTTCTGTTATATCCTAAAATCAAATGCAATATAGTGATGTCTACTTAAGACTACAGGTGGTTCAAGCAATGGAGCTGCAAAATGCAAAATAGCAACTATAATATAGACAAAATTATTTTACTTTATCTGAAAAAAATTTAAATGGTTATAGCTTAGATAAAAAAAAACTATTTTTTTAAATAAAAGACTTCATTAACTAAACAGAAATGCTATATTTAGCCAAAGAATACAAAACACACATAGGAGGGGTTGACCACTCTTAAAAATTAGCTACAAAATGAGCTATTTTGGCAAACTCATGTGTCAACTCATTAATAGATCTTCTAACATATCAAAAAATGACGTTAGGAAACAACTTAAAGAGAGTCAAATAGTCTGAAATAACCAAATCAAAAGTAGAGTCACCAATTGGGCTAAGCAATCTAAAGACTACTGACAGAGCATCTAATTCAACAATTATGGAAGAGGCATCAAACTTCTTCAACCAACTAAGTGCTTCACGCACACTAAGAGCCTTTGCTTCCTTTGGAGTAAAATCACCTACCAAAAACTTTGTACCCGCAGAAATACACATACTAGAATGATCATGCAGCACAAACCCACAACCTATTCAAGTTATCTGGGAAAAGATAGCAGTGTCAGTATTTAACTTAACCCGTCCAGCAAATGGCTTAGTCCAAACAACCTCCCTAGCCATATTACATCCCAATCCCTGAAGGACAATGCCATACCATCCTTGAACTGCAAATCATTAGTAAAGGAAACACCCAACATTATTTAAAATTGACACCACATTTGGACAATGACCTTTCCAGACAAATATATCTCTATTATGTATGCAAACAAAGAGACTCAGAGTAGAAGCACCAAGCTTACATAACATACAATTCAACCAATCCTTTACAGTGAAGCCACTCCTAGACCAACAATCCAAAGCAACTTGATAGAAATAAATATCTCAATTTATTTATTTTTTTAATTTACTTTAAAATTTAAAAAAACTTTTGAAAGTGCCCTAAAAGGGGGGGGGGGGAGGTGAATAGGGCTATCGAACAATAAATAGAAAATTAAAAGAAAGTTGAGATGGAAGAATAATGAATACAAGAATTTAAGGAGTTCAGATTCTCAACAATCCTACGTCTCCACCTAACTTATCCCCAAGTTATGATTTTGAATCACCACAATCTATTCCCCTAGATTGATTCTTACAACTTGAGTTTTAGGCTCAACTCAAACCTTACAACTTCAGTTTTCAAGGCTCTCTCAAAAATTGATTCATAAGTGTTTTTAAGGTTTACACCTAAACCGAATTCTCAAGTATTTTAATGGCTAAACACTTAAACGAATTCCTTGGGAATAGAACCTCACTTCCCATTTTCTTAATCCTAGAAAATAGAAGTACAAGAATTTCTATTCTAACACTCACCAATTCTCTTAAGAATTACACAAAAATAAAATGGATTTAATGGAGTTTAGAGAGCTTAATTGAATGCTTGATAGTGTATAAATGATAAACAAGTTTCTTAAGCTCAAGTTAAACTTCAGAGGTTGTATTTATACTTGAGCAAATCTATTATAGTTGTTGGAAGCAATAATTTTATTTCTAATAAATTCAAACTCTATTTGAATGAAATTTTATCTTTTGAGCTGTAATTAGTCTGCTCCTAGTTGAGATTTTATCAGTCTTGGTCGAGACTAGCATTAAATAGTCGTAAGTTGCTATTAAATTTGAAATTATGCTCTAGTCCCAGGCACCATCGGGGTCGGGACTTAGATTGGGATTGGTTTTGCCAATTTTGAAGAATTTTCTTAAAATTGATCCCGGTCTGGTTCACCTTGTCCTGGTCGGGATTACCTCATCCCGGGCAGTGTCCCGATAGGAACATGAACAGGTATCAGTTCTATCTACTTTGAGAATTTGCAAGCATTTTTGTCCTGGTCTAGTAGGTTTTGTCCTGAGCGGGACTGTCATGTCTCGGTCAGGACTGGACCCAAGATTAGCTTTGGAAATTGATGAATTTTAGTCAATTCATCCTACTCTTGTTCCCGACCGTGACCATTGCCCAGAGTGTATTTTCTTTGATATTTTTTTCACCATTTTGACTTCCAAATGAGTCCTAACTTATACACACTTGAAACAAACAAATTAAATGCTCAAAATTAAGTTTGTTAAGATGAAAATCAAGACTAATAATTGCTAAGGTCAACAACTTTAAAAGTTTACCTTCTCCTAGGCTTTGATACCACTCAGAATGAGTCTGCTCTTATTAGGAAAAATCAAAATGATTTTAAATGCTTCTTATTTCCTATAAATGTGTAGAAAATATGGACTTATTTGCTAAAAAATATTTAATTCTAAATTAAAATAGTAACTCTTGATTGTTCAGGTACTAAAAATTTTTTAAGTGACCGTGTGATACTAAATAGAATTTTGATATCTAAAAATATACAAATTAAATTTTAGTAACTAAATTGAAATAAAATTAAATTTTGATACTCTTAATGCGTTTGAGTTATATAAAAGAAATATAAGATCTAGTTGAGTACTCATGGATTGGGAAGCAATCAAAATGGGCAAAAAATGTACATTTTTACATAATGGTGCAACATGCTCTTGACCGGATTATTATACCATGGATCCCTGTCCATATTGCAATATGAACTAGAGGTCATTAAACATGCGAGATAAGAAAAACATAAGTCTTTCTTTTCTTTCCACGTCAAACGTCATCTTAATTAGTTAACTTTTCTTTTTACTTGTAAAAATTAATAGGTTAATTGATCAAGACTATGAAGGTTCATTGATCTTCACCTGCGAGTTCATTGACAATTAGTCTGTTGTAGGTTCATTAATCCTCAATGAACATGCAGGTAAAGATCAATGACCTTGCAACAAGTTCATTGACCTTCCCCTGTATATTCCTTGACCTTTACCTGTAGGTTCATTGACCTTCACTTGCAGGTTCACTTTTAATTTCATTAAAAAATTTAAAAGTTTTTTTTAATTAATGACAAATGAACCTCCACGTTCCAACTAATGAATCTATATGTACAAACTAATGTATCTAAAGTTATAACTTTAAAAAACAAACAAAACAAACTTTTAAAAAAAATCAACAAAAGAAATATTGTAAAAGTCTCTCTCTCTCTCTCTAAAAATCAACAAAAAACCATGATTTTGATCTTAAAACTTGAAACTAAGAATAAAATCTTGTTTTCTTGTTTATTTATTAAAATATATGATTCTTATATAAAATAAAAATAAAAAAAGCTAGAGAAGAAGGAGGAGAAAGCAAAAAAAAAAACTGCTACTCTTCGTTGGTTATGTAAACACCATAACTTCAAGGGTTGCCGTCTTTGGTTATTGTCTTTGAATGAGAATGCAGAAAAAAGGCCAGAGAGAGGAGAAAAAAAAACGCGCCAGGAAAAAGGGAAAAAATGCATAGAGATTATTTTCAGATTGGAAAGGAAATACACGTGTGAAACATTAAATAACCTAATAGAAGCACACAATGCATCATGGACAGAGGTTCATGATATAATTAGCCCTCTTGACCTTAAGTCCCTCATACATTCAATCATTTATAATTTCAGGGATTATGGTTTGAGCAAAAAAAAAAAAAAAGTAATTAATTTAACTAAATACATCTCTTTTTTAGTCAAATAAAATTATATCTTATATTTTAGCTAAAACATCTATCTTTTATTCAATTAAAAATACTTTTTCTAATATTTAAGATAAAAAATTTAAAAATATCTGAAATTTTTTAATTTTTTTCTTTTATTTATTCAAAAAATATATGTAATCTTTTCTTTTAAAAAATTAAAAATTAACTTAAAACTATTTATAATCGGCAAAAGTGAATCGACCTTTAGTTTAAAATTAAACTTACCACCTAGTAACAAATTCAGAAATCAATGAAAATTTTAATTTATTTTAATAATTTAAATTGTGTAGCATGTAGTTAGGATTGTTAAAACATAACAGATTAAATATATTTTTACAATCTTTAAAAAAAATTATAAATATAGGAATGAGACGGTCTAATATTCTTTAAATAGAAAACATAAATAATAATTAATCCACAAAAAAAGTACTTAAAGGGTGTTTAAATTAGTTGTTTAAAATAGCTTATAGAGATTTCTTATTAAACAGTTGGTTGGAACCTGTTTGGTAAAAATTAAGAATCAGCAGCTGATAACTGATTAAATTTCAATCTGTTGCGGATTCTATCGGTTCTATTTCGTAGCTTTTTTGAATATGCTAACTATATAATTTATATTTTGACAAAATTAAACTCTTCATTAATGTAACTGTTTTTTTTTTCAAAATTAGTTTATAACGCTTTTTTTCATATAATATTTATTTTTCAAAACCATAGAAGTTGATTGGTGTCTAGCATTAGATAGTTGGGAAGGAAGCGGACTAAAGCACTAACTTTGTTGTGGTGTAAAATTAACGCGAGATGACCAATAGCCCAAATTATATATATATGGCTTATTCGTAATTTAGATCATCCATTCTATATTAATATGCCCATATTGCTATCATCAAAACTATGCTGATTTCAAGTTCCAATTTCCACCATCATCATTTATATCTACAATTTTCTTTAAAACATTATATTAACAAAATTTACATTTTAACCTTAATTTTCAAATTATTTCTATTAATAATTTTAATTACAAATAAAGTAAAAATAATAAATTATTATATATTACTATATAATATCAAATTGTATTTAAAAATAAATTATTACTTAATTATTATATATAAAAATTATATTTAAAAAAAATTATACCCTTAATAGTCTTTTGATATACTGACAACAACAATTAACATAATTTCATCAAACGGTTCATATATATTAACTAACAACTATCAACTAAGCGTAACTATCAGCCATCAACTGATATAAATAACTAAAGCAAACAGATCCTTAATTTTATTCTCAATGAGAATAAAATTGAGAACAACAAAAAATTATTAATAGCTATTAGAAAAATTAATGGTTATTTTCTAAAAAATCATAGAAATTATAAATTATTAATGATCATTCAATAATCATTTTTTCGCCATCGTTAATTTGTAAAATTTTTTTTTGTTTTAAAAAATAAAAAATTCAAATTTCAAACTTGGAAGTTCATCTATATTTAAATTTTTTGCTTCCCTATTAATGTGTAAAGAAAAAAAAATTGCTGAGATTTTGAATGTACGAAGAGTCTCAGCAAATGTTCATGCATTCTAGCTTCTGGTAGGATGCAAGTCGATGACAATGCTTCGACATATAGTTTTCTCTTAGTTCTACAAACCTACTTAAAATATTTGTTCTTGACCTTGTTTCATGGGTTTGACGGCTTACTAGGGTCCCATGATTTTGAACTAACAAGATTGCTCATTTCAAAATACGGGTGTCAACGAGCTGAGCTAAGCCGAGTTGAGCTTTGACTAGCTCAGGCTTGGTTTGTTTATAATCGCACCGAATTCAAGCTGAGCTCATTATCCAACTTAGTATTCACGAGTTGTTCACAAAATTAAATGAGTCTAAAGAAATTTTAAAAAATGTAAACTGTAAATTAAAATTATATATTAAAAAATTAAAAATAAATTATTTATTAAATAAATTACAATATATTTAATAAAAATTATAATTTTATTCTAATAATATATTTTCTAAGATATTTTTTATAATATGAATTTATATATTATATATCTATCATCAAATTACTATACATTAAAATTACGAGCTGACTCACAAACTTTTATTCGAGCTTGTTCGCAAGTTTCATGAGCCGAACTTTGTATAGCTTGAGCTTGGTTCGTTTATTAAATGAGCTTTTTATCGAGTTGCTTGCAAGCAGTTCGACTCGTTTACACCCCTGTTTGAGAACTTATTGGTATGTGAAAGTTAAATTTTATAGATAAGGTTGTTTAATCTCCATGTTCATTAATGGTAATTGATGTATTAACACAATTACATGTTGCTTGTCACAAGTGCACGGGTCGACGAGTAATATAATAGAGAGTAGAATATTGTTTTCCGCAGGGATTAGTACTAAACACCTATTAATCTTAACCGTATTTGTTTAGAGCTTGCAATTGTGGTTTGATTCAAGCAATTAAAGAACTAATTCAGCAAACTAACTAAAGAATATAATCAAGGCTATTGCAAATCAAAATAATAAAGAAAATGATCAAAGGGAAAGGCATGTTGTTGGGAGATTTAGCACCTCATTTTCATTAAGTTAACTTGATGTAATTAATCAACTTCTCAATGCATATCTCAGGTTTTTCAACAAACATTGAGTACTTTTTCTTAAGTACCAACTCAAATCCACAAGCACCAATCAAATAGATTCATAAACATAGCTTAATTCTTATCATCACTAATAACTTGATTTTCAGAACCTCTAGGTCCTATAGTCAAGCAATCAACAAAAAGGGCAAGGTGAGATATGGGGTTTCCCCCAAAAACCCTTCGATGCTTAAGTCGGAGTAGGTAGAGAGAGAATTTAGAGAGATAAAGAGAGAGTAATGAGCTAAAAGAATAGAATGAATAATAAGGAAAGAGGTGAGGACTATTTATAGAGAATGTAATGCTCAAACATAAGAGGAATAGGATTCCTCTTACATGTAGGACCCAGGCCTATTGGAGGAGTGTCTTTCTGATCTAGGAATCTTCTTAATAAGGGATTCCTCTTCCTATTTGGATTGGTCATCCTTTCTCTGCAAGTAACCTTATTTAGGAAAATAAACCCTTAATTGAATAGGAATATACATGTAGAGACCCCCCCCCCCCCCCCCGAAAAAGTCTGTTTGAATATTTATGTCCAAGGTTTATGAATTTCAGAGATGCATTTATTATAACTCGGAGTTAGTGAGTGATGGTTTGAAAGGGAAACTGTGTTAAAGATAGTATTTGATGTTGAAGGTTAAGCTGAGGTGGCCAGCCTCAGTCACTGATGGTGAAGATGCTCGGTACTGAGTCTGGGAATTCCTGATGTCAAAGTATAATAATATGAAGATGCCAATTAGACTTATAGATGCTCGGTGCTTATGAAACGTCCCGAGGGACAAACCCACCAGTGTTATGGAAATGACTTGATGGAACTAGCTAGTGCTGGGGTTTAATACTCAATACTATAGAAACGACCTGAGTCTTAACCTCAGTACTATAGAAGCAACCTGAGGGTGCTAGTTTCTATATATACTAGACTTTGAGATGCTCGGTACTATAGAAGCGACTCAAGATTGAACCTCAATACTGTAAAAGTGACTTGAGGGTGCTAGTTTCCATATATACTAGACTTTGAGATGCTCAGTACTATAGAAGCGACCTGAGATTGAACCTCAGTACTATGAAAGTGACCTGAGGATGCTAGTTTCCATATATACTAGACTTTAAGATGCTCGGTACTATAGAAGCGACCCGAGATTGAACCTCAGTACTGTAGAAGTGACCTGAGGGTGCTAGTTTCCATATATACTAGACTTTGAGATGCTTAGCACTATAGAAGTGACCTGAGCTCTACAGGAAATGAGGACAATTGGTAGCAAGATGTGCATTTATAATATTGCCTCTGGCCAACTTCACCCCAACTGTTACTGAATTTTAACCGGGTATATAGAGCTTATGCATAAGATGGAGAGATTACCGGATCCAGTACATTTTAGGTATATGTATATGAAAAAGCCTTAAGGGGGTGAATAAGGCAATTGAGTGAAAATCGAAATTAAATCAAATTAAACAACAAATTAAAAAGAATGTTGAGAAAGAAGAATGATGAACATAAGAATTTAAGGAGTTCGAATTCAACAACAATCCTACATCTCCACCTAACTTATCCCCAAGTTAGCATTTTCATTCACATTAAGTATACACAAGAGTTTAAGGCTCACTCTTTCAACCTTACAAATAAGAGTTTCAAGGCTCACTCTAAAACTAATTCCCAAGTGTTTTAATGGCTGAACACTTAAACCAATTCCTTTAGAATAGAATCTCACTTCTCATTTTCTAAACCTAGAAAATAGAAGAACAAGAATATCTATTCTAACACTCACCACACTCACACAAGAGTTTATGAAATACAAAATGAATTAAAGAGAATTTTGAAAGCTTAACTAAATGCTTAAGATGGAATCATGAATAAAAATTTTCTTAGCCTCTAAATGATCTTCAAAGGTTATATTTATACTTGAGTAATTCAATTATAGTTTTTACAAACAATAATTTTTTTTCCAACAAATTTAAAGTCCATTTGAATGAAAATTGGACTTTTGAGCTGTAATTTGTCAGGTCCCGGTCGGGACACTTCAAAAGTAGTCATTTATAGTTGTTTTTAATTTGAATTTCCCTAGTACGAAGCACGGTACCATTCGTGATGAGGTTCGGGATAAATTTTGGAAGTTTTGTTCAGTTTTGGTGCAATTTGGTCCCGGTCGTGCAAATTGGTCTCGGGTGGGACTGACTGGTCCCTAGCACGGTCCTAGTCAGGACTAGGATCGGGATTGGTACTGCCCAAAAATTTAATTTGCTCATTTAAGTCCCAAAAGTGTGTATATGGTCCTGGGTGGTGTCTCGGTTGGTATATAGCTCATGACTTGCTCGTGAGTGGGACTTTAGCCCTTTAAGATAATCCAATCAGCCAAATATTTCTTCATGAAAGTTGTATATATTTGTCTTATATTTCCATATAATTTTGAATCACCTTAATTTGACCTCTGAAACTTAAGATATTGTTGAAATACTAAGAGTCGCACAACCTAAAATGAAAGCTACATAAGATTTGCAAACTCAAATGAACTCGAATTTTGACAAGTTCAATTTAGAAAGCTTATGATGTTTACTTCAAATTTTAAAGAGATCAATTTCTCATTATAAAGCTCTAAGGATGTCAAAATCCTCCCTGAAGCTCAATTTTGAATCAGCCCAAAAGCATACTTATCAATCCCCGTCGTGACCATACTTAGGACCAATGTCCAAAGATGTTTTTCTTTGATATTTATACTCCATTTTGACTTACAATTGAGTCCGAACTTATACACACTTAAACAAACAAAATTAAAAGTTCAAAATTAAGTTTGTTAAGATCAAAATCAAGATTTATCATTGCTAAGATCATTAGTATAGCTTGGCCAAGAAAACAGGAGAACTGACCTTCTCTCTGTCAGTGCTCCCAAACCATAGTATATTCGTTAAACTTCCCCAAATCTTGGAGACATCAGTTCTTTATGGTCAAGCATCCAACAGACTTCATTAATATCTGACGGCTTTGGGCGGAAGATTGTTTTTTATCCTGTACTCTTTATAGGGTTACAGAGTGTTTTGTCTATTGATGCAATGCAAAAATGCATACTTATTTAGGAGTATTTTAGTAGTTATATTGTTTATTTTGCATATGATTTTATGTTTTTATGTTCTTAGGATGTTAATTTTGTTTTCCAAATGCATTTTAGGTTTCCTTGTTTGTT
>CATIWM010590349.1:0-20976 GCA_949671775.1 Mallotus repandus | reverse complement strand
GTTGAGAAAAAAGAAAAGAAGTTAAGAATAAAGTGTGAGAGACAATAGTGAAAAGCGAAAAAGAAAAAAACTAAAAAGAAAAGATGGAGGCTGGGGTAAGAAAATGAAGGTGTAGATAAGAATAAATAGTACACGGGTTCAGTACACAGGTTTTCAAAACCGTGTTGACTTTTATAAAATGTAGGTGCAAGTTAGGTCATGGTATTTAATGTCGTGACATGTGCCCATGGGACCTACTATCAAAAAGTTTTTGTATAACACAACATTGAATGCCATGTAAAAAACAATTGAAAATCGTGTTGTGGTAGTGGGTCACATGGCATGATGCCATGTTTGGAAGTATGTGACATGACTTCATGTCGTGTGACATATTGGGTTGCATGGCTTCAACCGTGTGACATGTGGCTTTGCACGGGTTGAGGCCATGCTTTGGTGATTATGTCATGGCTTCAAGCCGTGTGTTATGGTGGCTTATATGACTTGAAGCCATGCTTGGTAGAGGATGACACGGCTTCAAGCCATGTCTTAATGGGCAATGAATATCATGACTTTGAACATGCCATGGACACAGGCCGTGTACTATTCTGTGAAAATTTGTATTGCGGAGACACGACATAGTCATGACCTGTCAATGTCATGTCACAAAACTATGTCAATTGTATAAATATATTAGTCAGTGTTGCATACCTTGACACAACCTAGACACGACCATGTATAACCTGTGGGATCACAACTCTGGTCCTAAAATCTGCAAACCTTTACTTAGCAATTCTCAACCTATGAAAGAAAGATAGAGTAAATAAAAACTAAAAATTAAAATTAAATTAAAATAAAATAATATTGAAGAGAAAATCAATTGGGTTGCCTCCCAATTAGCGCTAGTTTAAATTCTATAGCTTGACTATCCCTTGATGAATTCAGGGTGTTGGATCCATGAGTGTACAAGAAACTCTTCAGTTTAGCTTCCTTCACAAAGTAGGGCTTGAGATGTTGCCCGTTGACCTTGAAAGCTTCATTTGCTTGGTTGACAAGTTCGATTACTCCATGAGGAAAAAGTTGTGTAATTCTGAACGATTTAGACCATCGAGATTTTAATTTTCCTGGAAATAGCTCTTTCTTTTGTAATCTTTTGTCGTGCCACCATTTTGTTTTCTCTTTGTAAATCCTGGCATTCTCATATGCATCAAGTCAAAATTCTCCTGGTTCATTCAATTGGAGTAGTATTTTAACACCAACCTTTCCTTAATCAAAATTGAGAAACCTAATAGCCCAGAATGCTTTATGTTCTAACTCAACCGGAATATGACAGGATTTCCCGTAAACCAATTTGAATGGTGAAGTCCCTATTGGAGTTTTGTAAGTTGTTCTGTATGCCCAAAGTGCATCATCTAATCAAGTGGATCAATCCTTTCTCGAAGCGTTGACTGTCTTCTCTAGAATAGCTTTTAATTCTATGTTTGAGATTTCCACTTGTCCACTTGTTTGAGTGTGGTACAGTGTAGCTTCCTTATGCTTGACCCTATATTTTTCCAATAGAGATATGAATTGACGATTACAGAAGTGAGAACCGCCATCACTGATTATAGCTCTTGAGGTACTAAAACAAGTGAACACATTTCTTCTTAGGAACTTGACAACCACTTTAGCGTCATTGGTTGGTGAAGCTATTGCTTCGACCCATTTGGAAATGTAATCAACTCCAACCAATATGTACTTGTTTCCATTGGAGCTTGGGAAAGGTCCCATGAAATCTATCCCTCATACATCAAATACTTCGATCTCAATGATGTTGGTGAGTGGCATTTTGTTCCGTCTGCTAATATTTCCTATTCTTTGACAATAATCACATTTTATTACAAATTGCCTTGCATCTTTAAAGAGAGAGGGCCAATAAAACCCACTCTGAAGCACTTTAGCTGCAGTTTTGGTTGAACTTGCATGTCCCCCACACTCAAGCGAGTGACAGTGCATGAGGATTTCTGATATTTCCTAATCTAGAATGCATCTCCGTAGTAATCCATCCCCACACTTTTTTTATAGGTAAGGCTTATCCCAAAAGTATTGCCTAGAGTCCTAGAGGAATTTCTTCTTCTGATTGTAATCCATTTCAGGTGGAAGGACACTGCAAGCAATGTAGTTCACAAAATTGGCATACTAGGGGTCTTTATGCTGGATTCTCATAAGCTGCTCCCCTGGAAGGTCATCTGAGATAGGAAGAGAGTCAGGATGAGCACTCTGTTCTAGGCGAGAAAGGTGATCTGCCACTAAATTCTCTATCCCTTTACAATCTCAAATTTCCAAGTCAAATTCTTGTAATAGAAGGATCCAGCATATGAGTCTTGGTTTGGCATCCTTCTTTGCTAAGAGATACTTTAAGGCTGAATGGTCTATGTAGACAATCACTTTGCTTCCAACCAAGTATGAATGAAACTTGTCCATAGCGTGTACCACTGCTAGAAGTTCCTTTTCAGTTGTTGCATAATTCCGTTGAGCTTCATCAAGAGTGTAACTGATATAGTAGATATCATAAGCTTGTTTGTCTCTTCGTTGCCCTAGAATAGCTCCTACTGCATAGTCACTACCATCACACATTATTTTAAAGGGAAGGCTCCAGTCCGGCGATTATAAGATAGGTGCCAAAACAAGAGCTTCTTTCAACCTATGGAAGGCATAAAGACAATCATCAGTAAATTCAAAAGGAACATCCTTGGCAAGAAAATTAGTTAAAAGCTTAGCAATTTTGGAAAAATCCTTGATGAAACACCGATAGAACCCAGCGTGTCCTAGAAAACTCTGTATTCCCTTAACAGAGGTAGGAGGTGGGAGTTTTTCTATCACTGCAACTTTAGCGTTATCAACTTCAATGCCATTCTCAGATATGATATGTCCAAGCACCACCCCTTTTGTCACCATAAAATGACAGTTCTCCCAATTAAGCACTAGGTTCGTCTCCTCACAATGCTACAACACTTTAGAAAGGTTATCCAAACATACATCAAATGAAGAACACACAGAAAAATCATCCATGAAAACCTTCATTATGTCCTCAACAAAATCAAAAAATATAGACATCATGCATCTTTAAAAAGTGGCAGTGCATTACACAGCCCAAAAGGCATTCTCCTATATGCGTATGTTCCATAGGGGCATGTAAATATGGTTTTCTCTTGGTCATCAGGATGGATGGGAATTTAAAGGAAACCTGAATAACCATCTAAATAGCAAAAGAATGAATGATTCACAAGCCTTTCTAAAAATTGATCAACGAAGGGTAAAGGGATGTGATCTTTCCTTGTGACTTTGTTTAACTTCCTATAGTCAATGCACAAGCACCACCCTGTGATAGTTCTAGTTGGGATCAATTCATTGTTCTCATTCTGCACTATTGTCATACTTCCTTTCTTAGGGACAACGTGGATTGGACTAACCCACTTACTAACCGAAATAGGTTAAATAATCCATGCATTAAGCAACTTAATAATTTCCTTTTTCACCACCTCTTTCATGTTAGGATTTAACCTTCTTTGATGTTCTATGGTGGGTTTAGCATCATTTTCCATATGAATCCTATGCATGCATATTGAAGCACTAATCCCCTTTAGGTCATCTATGGTGTAACCTATGATCTTTCTATGAGGTCTAATTCTCCTAAGTAATTTGTCTACCTGTGCATTAGTGAACTCAGCATTCACAATGATAAGAAAGGTAGAATCAAGGCCAAGGAATGCATACCTCAAAGAAGAAGGAAGAGTTTTGAGCTCTACCTTGGGTGCAGTCTGCTCTTCAATCTTACCAAGACTTTCTAAAGTAAAAGGTAAAGGCTCATACCTGACTGATCTTTGCTTATTTAAGGCATGATTTCCATTGAGATAATGTTCATACATTACCACTTCCTTGTCAGGATTATCTTCTAAAACATCATGAACCAAGCATGCTTCTAAGGGATCATCAGTGAGTTACTTTTCGAAGGTTTCTTGTACACAGCTTTGGATCGCATCAACTCTGAAACAAGATCCCATTGTTGAGGATTGTTTTGCCATTTTAAAAAAATCAAATTCCACCCTATTGTCTCCAATTTCCAGCAGTATCTTTCCTCTCTTGACATCAATGATTGCTCCTGATGTGGCTAAGAAAGGTCGTCCAAGTATGATCGAAATGTGGCGATCCTCCTCTATTTCCAAGATGACGAAGTCTCCTGGAACATAATAGTCACCAACTTTGACTGGGACGTCTTCCAGAATACCATAAGGATAAAAAAATTGATATGTCTGCAAGCTGTAAGGACACTGTCGTTGGTTGAGGTTCACTAATGTTGAGACGTCTACAAAAACAGAGGGGAATTATACTCACACTCACACCAAGTCACAAAGGAATTTACTTATAAATTCATTTCCAATAGTATAAGGGATAGTGATACTCCATGGATCCTTAAGCTTTTGAGGAAGCTTATTTTGAATAATAGCACTGCATTCCTCATTAATAGGAATAGTCTCATGATCCTTCCATTTTCTCTTGTTTGAGATGATGTCCTGCAAAAATTTTGAATAAGCAGGCATGGTGTTTATCACATCCAGGAGAGGTATGTTGAGTTTAAGCTACTGGAATGATTTTATGAAATTGTCAAATTGCCCGTCTAGCTTGGATTTCTGCTGCCTTTGTGGAAACGACAATGGTAGTACTAAGGGTGGTGAGTCTTTCTTCTCCTCATTCTGTTCCTGTGTCCATGCATTCTTCTCCTTCTCCAGGTCACAAGCAGTTTCTGCATCATTATTTTTAGTCTCATCTGCAGACAATTGCTTACCACTTCTAAGTCTAACCACCTTAGCTTGCTCTCTAAGATTTTAAGGTTGATTGGGAAATATTCCACCCTGTTTTGATCTTGAGGCTTGAGTTGCAATTTTATTTTCTAGCATCTTATTGTGGGCATAAAGTTTTCCCACTTGAGAAGTCAGATTCTTTATTGCTTCACGTTGCTCCTCTTGGTATTCTTGGTACTTCTCTTGATCTTTGAGGAACTCTTCAATCATGACTTCAAGGTTGGACTTTGATTCATGTTATTGAGGGAAGGTAGTCTTCTATTGAAATCTAAGAGGGGTTTGTTTGAAACCTGGGTTATTGTTTTGCACTCCTCCTTGGTTAGACCATGAAAAATTTGGATGGTTTCGCCAGCCTAGATTATAAGTATTAGAATAGGGATTCCCTTGATTTCTCTGGAAATTGTTGAATGCGTTTAACTGCTCAATGGAGGAATCTTGAGAAAAACCTCCCTAACATTCTAAAGATACATGTCCTCCTCTACAATACTCACAGGAATACACAACCATGGGATTAGAGATCTTTGCAATCACCTCCAGTTTCTTGGTGAGCATATCAATCTTGGCATTAAAGAGGTTCCAACTGTCCACCTCATGCAGTCCTATGACTTTCTTTGGTACACTTTGTTCACCATGCTACTGATAGTTGTTAGACGCCATGGTTTCCAACAAGTTGTAGGCGTCCTCGAGTGTTTTGCTCATGAAGGAGCCTTGAGCTGTAGCATCAATGGTAATCCTCATTGGTTCAGTGAGCCCTTGATAAAAAAGTTTGGATAAGTAACCACTGTGGAACCCCATGGTGACACTATCTCTGCAAGTCCTTGTATCTCTCCCATGCCTCACAAAGAGACTCACCACTATGTTGGGTGAAGCTAGTAATCTCTTGTCTAAATTTTGCCGTCTTGCTTGGTGGGAAATACTTGCTCAAAAATGCCTTGGACAATACATCCCAAGTAGTGATTAATTATGCTGCAAGAGAACTCAACCACAACTTAGCTTTATCTCTCAAAGAGAAAGGAAGTGATCTGAGTTTGATTGCATCCAGACCAACCCCGTTCATCTTTAAGGTGTCACAAATTTCTAAGAATTGAGCTAGATGAGCATTTGGATCTTTACTTGGAAGACCCCCAAATTGAAATTGTGAAACCATCTGGATAATTGTCAGTTTGATCTCGAAGTTATTAGTATCCAATGTTGGTCTCACAATGCTACTCAAATTATCTCCTGGATTAGGCATTATGTACTCTTGAAGAGCATGATTCCTAATCTGTTCCACTGCTTGGTCTTCGGCCATGATTTTCTTGTCTTTTTCACATTTTTCCTCTTGATTCTTTTTATAAGACTTTTCAATTTCAGGATTAAATTCTTCCAAATTAGCTCCCTGAGACCAAGTATTCATACACTATAAAGTACCTAAAAATGAAGGGAAAGAAAATAAGTTGAAAGGAAATAAAAACTACTAGTCTAAGAAAAGTAAAAATTGAATCAATATCAATATTGCCAGTCCCCGGCAACGACGCCGGTTTAATTACCAAATTACCAATGAATGTATGAATGTATGAAATATATCAAATTACCCTAAATGTGACGTGTGCTTGCATATGTATGAAGACTAACCCTTATTTTGCAGGTTTATTTTACTTTATTTTTATTATTTTAATGTAATTAATAGAATAGGTTTTTTCCAAGGCAATGTAATCCTTAATCCCAATTCCCCCGTTTATTTTCTATTTTGGACGTATTTATTAGAATATGCTTTTTCTTGGGTTGTAATCCTTAATTCCTTTCCCAGTTTTTATTTCACTCATCTGCATGCTTATTTTTTATTATTTCTTGCATGCTTGTGTGCTACATGTTATGTGCTTACTTGCTTACATGATCATTTATCTGGTTGGCATATGCTTGTTAATTTATTTATCTTGTGATGTATGCTCATCAATTCAATTATCTCGCGCCTTACTTACAATTTAAACTGACTAATGATTGAGTGTGGTAAAACGCATCATAAAACCGAAACTAGGGTGAAGTGGTGAATAAATAAGCAACATGTATGATACGAAACAAGATAAGTAACTCCTACCTCCTGAACCTAGGTTCTCTGGTTAAAGAAGTGGATTTTTAGTTCGAGACACTTTATCTCGATTGAGATCAAGTGGCCACTCCAATCTATAAGGCCAATTCAGGTAGATCTTCTTTCAAACAATAAAAACAAAATTGGTAGAGGGTCACCATTAGCCCATGTGCCTCAATAAATGCACTGATCTTGTTCCCATCTCCCAAGGAGACAATCACAAGTTTTTGGCAACTCCATTAAGGACTACTAATTTGAGGGGTATGAATGAATGACTGCTTCTTCTTATGCATAACTTGTTTATTCACCTTCACAACAACATAACCGCATTTCATTACACTCACCATACGCATATTGGTCTTTAAATCCTCGATAATACTAAATGGCATTGCCACCATGATTCCATTTGAGTAATGGGGCAATGAGATTGGTATTATCACCTTCAGCCTTTATTCAATCAAGAGAGTTGTAAGGCTTAAAGTGGCGCTACCCGACTCCCAAGTCCAAAATAAGGTGCAATTTTCTCTTGAGTAGGTAAAAGAATGACATACTCACTGACCAAAGTTTGTAACCCTAGTAATATGAGGACATTCTCGCTAAAGGAGCCCTTGGCCATAAGCCCGACAAAGCCCATGTAGGTAAACCAGTAGAAATCTCCTTTAGGATCCCACCTAGCTCTTGCATGTTATCCTTCTCTTGATGATGTCCATTTGACCTAATATTCATAAATGATATGACATCTCTAGTGTCTTCCACCATTTGCTGTCATTATGTTAGTCCTCACAGACTGTCCATACGTAGACTCGTATAATCCTCGTTTACCTTGTGTAAGCTCGATGCACAATGAATGACAAGAATCATACACCTCAGTTTGGATAGTCCATAAATGCCAAAAAATAGTGACATCTTTTGATGATAGAACCTATAGAAGTCATTCGTTTGTCCTTATCAGATCAAGTGGATAAATCAAGAATTTAACTACATTGTGGACATTCATGCTGAAAGAATCAAATTGTAAACTATCGAATGAAAATCTCATATCTCTTGGTAAACACACTGAATGTCGATAAAAGGAGCACGAACTCGGATCCCTTCTATTGACTATAGTCTGTGCGCTCACAGGTGCGCACGAGCTATAGATTCCACTTGTGATAGGACAATTGGGCCTTTCATTGACATTGTGTAGTTACCTTGAGTGCATTTAGGTATTGCTCCCTAATTTACCTTTTGATTTTGATCATCATGAATTGAAACAACCTAGTCTAAGAGCATAACCATAGTCCCCTAATGGCTATGATTCGAAAAGCCACGTAAAATTTCTACCACGTGGAGTGATAAGATTGGAAGGAAAGATTGCATGTGTTTGGTTTATTCATTTTACAGGTTTTACAATAACCCTGTTTGTTACCCTGTTTCTTTTCTTTACTCATGCATACAAAAATACACATAGGGACATTTCATCATATGTTAATCCATGATCTTCTTGCAGCCATTTTATATCACCATGTTAGCAAGGTTATAATTATCACACCATGTATACATGCTAACCCTCATGTTTTGCAGAATCCATCACATCATGCATGCATGCATCATTCCTTTAATCATCCTAACATGCATACTTCTGCAGAAAAATAGCTCCTTAAAAGCCTCATAGGTTTAGGGCTATAAAGCACACCAGTACTAGTTCCATTATTCCTATGATCGATCCAGACCAAGAGATAATGGCTCAGAACATAGAAGAACAGTTAAGAGATGCTCTCAAAAAATTGATGAGTGATAGGACTCTGTCTGACTTTCTAAAGAAAGAGATGAAAGCTATAACGGAGCATATGATCCGTGAGAAAGGGGAACAATAAGAAGCTTTTGGGTCAGTTAATACAAAGATTGATAGAGGGAAAGGCACAATGCCCACTCCAGGTGTATTCATTGAGGATGATTAGTATTATGAGGCTATAAGAGGGACACTCCCCTAGCCACCCACCAAACCAGTTAATCTGACTAAGTTCAAGCCATCGGAGGAGGTCAAGATACTAGCTAATTAGATGGCTTAGCTCGAGTTCTTGCTTAAAAAGAAGAGTGCCATAAAAAGCCATGAATATACTGACCTTTTGCTATTTAAGGATGAACCTCTACCTGAAGATTTCAAACTCCTGAACTTCACTAAGTTCAATGATACTGGAGATCCTCGAGTCCACTTAAGGCAGTATGCTACTTTCATGGCTTCTACAAAGTTAACTGAATCTCAAATCGTGAAGTTTTTCTTTACTTTACTGGAAGAAGGGCCAAGAGCATGGTTTTTTGACCTAGATGATGAGATCAAGAATGACTGGATGTTCTTCATATAAAAATTCATAAAGTAATATGAGCACAACTCTCAGCTGAACATCATGAGACGTGACTTGGAAACCATAAGGCAGAAAAGTAGTGAGATTTTCTTAGACTACATTGCTCGATGGAGAGGAAAAATTGTCTTGATCAGGGAGAGACCTCTGGAGGATGAACAAATAAAGAGTGTAATCAAAGGAGCCCTTCCTCATTTTTGCAAATAGATGTTATTCGTCCACTACCCTACCTTCAAAGCACTCCACCAAGCTGACATCAGAATCAAAGATGAAGAGATCTCTCAAATAAAAAATCCCTACCGAAAACCAACATAACCTACTCAAAACACCCGCTCCACAAAAATAAACCTATCTATCAATGCCCTGAGAAACCGCAGATACTCAAACTTCAATCTACCATTATCGAAAGTTTTCTAAAGACTTCAGAAAAAAGGCCTCCTTAAAGCTCTTGAGCCCAAACCTTTATTGCCATTTCCATCAAATGCCTAGCCACACAACTGACAATTGCTACATCCTAAAACACCAAATCCAAGGCCTAATAGACTCTAGAAAGATCGAAAACCTCGAAAAGCATCCCAATGTCAAGACCAACTCTTCACCCAACTACCGAAATATGCCACCACTAGCATCTTATGGCATCTCCTCAGGGTTGCCTGAGTCCTTTATTGAGAACTCCATTCAAGATATTCCTGAGAATGAGATGGAGAAACTTGAAAGGGAAAAAAGAGAGCTTTCGAAAATATTAGAAGCAAACTTTGTGAGCCCTATCTATGATTCAAGTGATGATGAAATAGATCCTTCAACTTACCAGTACATATCTATGCTTCCTACTGTCATGCCCCATATAATAATACAAAGACAACTAAGTCAGATAGTGGCAAGAAGAGTTGGGGAAGTCATCAATGATAAAAGACCAGTTGAATTTGAAGAAGAAGGAGAACTAAAAGATAAGAAAGTGGTTTGGAACTTGTTGGGACAATCGTCTGGAAAGTTTGATTTCAAGGTGAAATATACTACTCCTCCTTCAGCTACTCTTAAAAAGGAAGACATTGTACACTCTGGATGGGGAGATGAATTTGATGAAGAAGACGAGATTGCTACCACCCAGCTGTTGGACGCGCCATGTGTAATAGGAACCAACATATGGTATGACTCTAATGAAGAACCATCAATTAATCATGTGACTAAAAGTGGGAAAGTGTATCAGCCTGCTAAAAAGGACATGGTAAAAGGGAAAAAAGTGGCCAAAGAAGTTGCCACAAAAGAGAGTGAACCCACCGCCCAAGTAAAAGATGACTCAATATTGAAGCAGCTCAGAAAAACCCAAGCTCAAGTTAGTATTTGGGATCTCTTGATGACATCAGAGAAACACTAGAATGCTCTTGTACATGCCTTAGATGATACAGAGATCCCTTCAAACACTACTCCTAAGGATATAATAGCTTCACTACTTCCAAAACCTAATAGTGTTGTTTTATTCGCTGATAGTGATCTTCCACTGGAAGAGAAAGCTCATAACTGACCTCTGTTCATCCAAGTAGTCATGAGAGCTAAGAAGACATCATGTGTCATGGTTGATGATGGGTCAGCCATCAATGTCTGCCCACTCAAGCTACTCCATAAGTTCGGGATACCAGTTGAAGACTTAAAGCATCCAACTTGATAATCAAGGCTTATGATGACTCTAAGAAGCAAGTAGTAGGAACCTTCAAGGCGACTGTTACTATGGGAGAGATTGAATCTATTGTGGAATTTACAGTGCTGGATATCTCGCCTAAATTTACCCTACTATTAGAAAGACCCTGGTTCCATCCACTTGGAGGAGCACCATCCACTTTGCATCAGAAAATCAAGTTCCCACTTGATGGAAAGGTAGCCACTGTCGAAGCTGAGACTAACATTCTTATTGCATGCATGAATGTAACCCCTCTAGCCTTTCAAGTATCAGTGATCAATGAAGACAAGGTCAGTCCAAAGGTAAAAACTATGATGAAGAAAATGAGTTATGAAGCAGGAACTGGGCTCATAAAGAAGAAGAATGGGATTTCAAAACTACCAGACTTCAAGAGACAGATTAATAAGCAAGGACTAGGGTATAATCCAACCGCTGACAAAGGAAAGAAGACTACTTTCATTTCCAGATACCAAGGTCAGCCTAAGGAATGGGAATATAATGGGATAAAGAAATCAAGTTTCAAGATCTTTTATTATATAATCAGCAACATAAGGAAAGGTTAGAATCAGAATGAAGAAGAAGGAATCATCTCTGTTGTTGAGATTGAACAGGTTCTGCAGAGTAAAAGGTTTAAAACTGAAGCTCCCAGCCATACCGGCATCACAGCCCTCATCGAATCCAGTATAGAGGATGTTTTGTTTGATGATGCACCGGTCTCTGATAATATATATTGCTAATCTGTTTGAATCCTTTGATGTCCCGTACTCTAAGTATGATGCAATGAAATCTAATTTTGCTTACTTGTGTGATGTGTCTTATGATAATGATGAGCATTTTATTGAAGCTTATATGAGCATATTTGACATTCATTCTATTAACACTTAACCATTTAACATGGGCATGAATGAACATCCTCACATATTGTATATTTCAAAAGATGTTAGCCCAGACGAAATGAGAGAATTAGAAAAAATATTAACAAAATACTTAAAAGTATTCACTTGGACATAAACCTGTGAAACAAAAATTGCAAAGGTTAAGACTAGAATGGGCACAGTTGGTAAAAGAGGATACAGAGAAGCAGATTAAGGCTAAGTTCCTAGAAGTGGTGGACTATCTAGAATGGTTGGCTAATGTGGTTCCAATACCTGAAAAGGATAGAAAAGTAAGAATTTGTGTAGACTACAGAGATCTCTCAACAAAGCATGCTCGAAGGATGATTTTCCTTTACCCCATATAGATGTTCTGATTAATAATCTCACCACATGTGCTATGTACTCCTTCATGAATGGGTTTTCAAGATACAACTAGATTCTCATGGCAATCATTGACAAAGTTAAAACTGCCTTTATCACTAAATGGGGAATGTATTGCTATAGAGTAATACCTTTCAGTTTAAAGAATGCATGTGCAACCTATTAGAGGATGGCTACAATAATGTTTCATGACATGATACACAAGGAGGTAGAAGTTTATGTTGATGATAAGATGGTAAAGTTGAAGACTCGAGAAGAACATCCAGTCACATTAGAAAAATTCCTACAGAGAGTAGACAAGTATGATCTGAGGTTGAACCCCAAGAAGTGTGTATTCAATCTAACCTCAGGGAAGATGCTAGGGTACATAGTTGGTCAGAGAGGAATGGAAGTTGATCCAGATAAGGTGAAAGTGATCCAAAAAACGATGACTCCAAAGACTGAGAAAGAGATCCGTGGATTCCTGGGGAAGCTATAGTTTATCAATAGGTTTATAGCCAGATTAACCGAGGTATGTGAACTAATATTCAAGTTGCTCAGAAAATATTAGCCTGTGCTTTGGAATGAGCAACGCCATATTGCTTTTAATAGAATCAAGGACTATCGCATGAATCTACCAATTTTGAGACCCCTAGAAATTAGAAAGCCCCTAATCCTATACTTGGAAATTGAAGAAAGCACAATAGGAGCCCTGCTAGCTCAGGAAGGGGAAGCATGAGCATAACATATAGTTTACTACCTAAGCAAGAAGATGTTGCCTTGTGAGAAAAGGTATAGTTAGGTTGAGCATATTTGTTTGGCAATGGTTTGGGCCATGAGAAAGCTAAGGCACTACTTTCAGTCTAACAAGATCCAAGCAGTCTTAAAGTTAGATCCAATGAAACACCTGTTTAAAGCACCTTCACTGGTTGGGAAATTAGCCAAATGGCTTGTGTTATTGATAGAATTTGATATTAAGTATCTAACTAAGAAGACGGTTCAAGGAAGAACATTAGTCAAGTTTCTAGCACTGAACCCTACTTCGGACAATCAAGAGATAGAACTTGAATTCCCAGATAATCTCACCTTAGTGACTAAGATTCAAGGATAGCATATGTACTTTGATGGAGCAGCAAACCAGTTTATGGCAGGAATAGGAATAATTCTACTAACTCTAAAAAATGAAGTGATCCCTATAGCAAAGAAGCTAGCATTTCTAGTTATAAATAATGAAGTAGAATATGAAGCATGTGTGATGGGAATGGAAGCACTGATGGCTCTAAAAGTCACAGAAGTGGAAATATAGGGTGAATCAATGCTGGTAATCATTCAGGCCACTAATGAATAAGATCTAAAAGAGACATATTTGAAGCCATATCTAGAGCATTCGTAGCAGTTGGGACAGTCATTTCAGAAATGCAGGTTCATTCACTTACCAAGAAACTACAATCAGATGGTGAATACCTTAGTATCATTAGCATCAATTTGGGATGGACCGACAACCATGCCTATGAATCCTTTAGTGTTACTAAAGTCAAATCAATCATGTTATAAGAACGTAAGGGTAATGGAATTGAGAGTGGATTAAAAGCCTTGGTTTTACGACATTCAACAATATTTGGATAAGCGTGATAAGCGTGAATATATAGCAAATACAAGTGAGAAAGATAAGATAGTCATCAAAAAGCTATCAGGAAAATTCACCTTCCATCAAAGTGTCCTATACAAGAGAACTTCATATGGGATGCAGTTGCGATGTTTGGACAATAGTAAGGCAAGGAAGGTAATGACAGATGTTCACGAATGAGTTTATGGTCCGCATATGAATGGGACAGTGCTAGCAAAGAAGATAATGAGACAAGGGTTCTTCTAGAAGACAATGGTTGACGATTGTATTAAATTCACCAAGAATTGTCACAAGTGTTAGATTCATAGGGACATCAACTATTTGCCTCACTTAGAATTATGCACCATGTCCTCTCCTTGGCCATTTTCAATTTGGGGACTTGACATCATAGGAGAGATTCATCCTACAGCCTCTAACAGACATAGATACATCCTGGTTGTAATTGATTACTTCATAAAGTGGGTAAAAGTTGAATCTTAAAGCAAACTAGGGGTAAAGTAGGTAGCTAAGTTGTTGAAGAAGAATCTATTATATAGGTACAAAATTCCTTACCATATGATCTCAAACATTAGGGTACAGTTTTAAGGAGAAGTACGAGTAGTGCTTGAAAGGTATAAGATAAAGCACTACAAGTCATTTCCTTATAGACCGCAAGCTAACGGAGCAGTGGAAGTAGTGAACAAGAACATCAAGAAGATCCTCTCAAAGATGATCGAAACTCACCGGGATGTTAACAAGTTACCATTCGCTCTTTGGGGATATTGTACTATAGTGAGAACATCCATGAGGGCAACTCCTTTCTCATTGGTATAAGGAATAGAAGTTGTGCTTCCAATCAAAGTTGAAATGAAATCCCTTAGAGTCATAGTCAAAGCAGACTTACCCGAGGCAAAGTGGGTAGAATAGAGGCTAACGCAATTGGATCTGATAGATAGTGAAAGGCTGATAGCACTTTATCACACTCAGCTTTATTAGAGAAGAATCACAAGGGCTTTTGATAAGAGAGTGAAATAGAATGACATCACGGTTGGAGATTGGGCATTAAGGCAAGCTAAACAGAATCTACTAGCCCTAAGAAGGAAGTTCCGACCTAATTGGGAAGGGCTTTATTTGGTTAAAACTATCCTTTCAAAAGGCGCAGTCAAGCTAATGGATGTCAATGGGAATGAGCTCTTTGAATGGATCAACATCGAATGTCTCAAGTGATACTATTAGTGAAAAAATAAAGTAAAAGAGGAAAATAGGAAAATGAGAGGTAAAATAATTAACTAAAAAACTCGAGAGGGCTAATTAAGGATAGAGGTACTGTCACTTTGATGTACAACCATGCTCATGATAAATTCTATTCAGTACAAGTGGAAAATGTCATAAAAAAATTGTACATGTTAAGAAGTAAATGCCTGAATCAATATCTATCACATACAAAGGCAAAATTTGCATCTTAGAGTTCATATATTTTCATGATGTAATTGCATTAATTTCTGTTGTAAATTGTTTCCATTTCATAGTATTTGTTACAGTGGCATGGCAAGTAAACGAAAAAGACAAAAAGAAAAGGCACAATAAAAAATAAAAAGCATTGAAAACCTCATGAATCATTAATCAGTCAATTACATCTTAAAAAAATCCAAATTTTTTGTTAGTATGAGTCAAAGAGCAACAAGGAAAGGGGAAATCAAGACTTAGCCCCATTCTCGTTATCATCATCATCATCATTGTCTCCAACATCTAGAGATCCTCTCCTACTGGGTCTAGCATCACACACCCTTAGCTCCTCCAGCTCGGCCCACAGTCTCTAAATCTCTCTCTAGTACTAGGCACCCTCTTGCTGACGAATCAACTCCTAATGACGAATGGTCTTATCCCGCTTTCGTAATAACCTCACATGCTCTAGTTGCATCATCATAACATATATGCATTAGCACATATGCATTCATAACAAACACATACATATCATTGTATAATTGGAATAAGGAAATAAGCCAAAGTGTGAAAGACTTACATGAGCCTCTATAGAGTAATGGACGTAGGGACTCATCAAGCCTGAAGAGCACTGGTACTAATACATGGCTGCCTCTCGAGGAACCTATAAACAGAATAGTTAGCAAGCAGCAGATTTGAAATATCAAAGTAGTAAAGGCAGATAGGAACTTACATGGATAGCATCCTCAAGGATAAAGTCCACAGGCTCAGTAGACGCAGGGACCACTTGGACTATCACCTCACCATGGAGGTTGTCTCCCCGAACCATAGGGACCAGCGGTAGTGCAGCCACCCTGGAGATCATTTGAGTAGTTCTAGTGGGGGCATCAATAGCTCCTACAATGCTTGAAATCTCAGTGGCACTCCTAACACGAGATCTCTTTGAGTGAAACTGTCAAAAGAAAGCAAAAACAATCAGAATGGGAAAATAGCCAGTACGAGCACAAACACAGAAAAGGAAATAAGAGATACCAGATGGGTAGAAGGAAAAGAAACATCCACAGGTGGAGCAGGCAGAGTAAGTACAAAATTCCTCATGACACCATCAATCAGGTGAGGGATAAGACTCTCAAGGTAGGAGACACGCTTTGACTCTAAGTGCAACCGGTGATCGGTCCTAACCAGTGCCTCCTCAAGAGCAGGGCCGACCATATCCTTCCCCCAGAACATATCAAAAGGAGGAGGATGAGGGATGTGACAAGTAGTAGGTTCTAAGAACCAACTTGCTATACGCTCGCCGAGGTACCAAGCGCAACCAACAGGGATCATGAATAACATCCACCTGCTAGTGATCTTGATAGCCCCAGACATCGTCATTAAGAAAGTTGTTGGATAGCGCTCCCACCTTGACTAAAGATGTATATGCAATCAGAAATAGTTGTTAGAAATAAAACACAAAACTTTAAAATAAGAAAAGAATAAAGATATGACTAAGTTGGTTAAATGTCAACTCCGTAAGAGTAGCACGAGCCACCTCCAAGGACCGCATAGAGCCCCTCCAACCCTAAGCAATCCAGATAGAGAAATGAGAAAACCCCTCATGCATCATGGGTATGATGGGAAGAGCTAAGACATTGAACTCAAAGGCCCAAATCTACAAAAGAGAACATGTTAGGAACAGTATACACCGAAAGGAAGAAAAAATAACAGCAAAGCATCTGAAAGAACTTACATTAACTACCAACGGTATGCTGCAAATCCATGAGCTATCTCTACATACGTCATCTAGGCTTTGGAGGAGATAGCCATAGGTAGGAGAACCCCAGTCATAATCCCGCAAGGCATCAAAGTCCCGCAGTAGAGGAAGCAACCAAAAGCCACCAGTGTTGTTCGCATTAGGGAACACCATCGTGCTCATCAAATAAAAGATGACGCATTAGGAACATCTCTCGATGCCATCAGCACCACCTACAGCAGCATCATCGCAAGCCTGCCAAAGTTGAACTATGAAATCACACCACCCTGACCAACTTTAAACTCGAGGGGACAACCTAGTAAATTGTGGCATAACCCTGTAAGGTCCTCTGGGATGTCAAAAAGGTTCCAATAACCATCAAAAGTCAACCTTGTAATAATAGTGAAGTCTAGGGGCATGAATGTCATCTCCCCAAATAGAAAGTGGAAGGTATGTGTACAATCCGACCACCTCTTGATTAAGGCATTTATAGCCGCCTGCCGACTCTTCAGCGACTATGGTCCCTCCAGCGGACCTTCTAGAAAGCCATCAAAGCCGAGACAATACACCTGATCTCGTACCTCCATAGGCAACTTTTGGTAGAGCTTCTTAGCTCTGGTGAAGCTACTGGGTACAACCAAGTAGGTCACCAGGCTTTAAAAAGGGAAGTCAGCAAAACATAGATTCTAATTAAAAAAATTTTCTAAGTATGATAATCAACTCTAACTACTATTTACTTGTTATTTGTAGGTAAACAATATCATGCATCCAAAACAAAAAGCAACATGACAAATTCTAGCATGCAACCTAAGTGTCACTGAACACGCAAGGGAGCTAATCCTAACAAAGGAAGTATCATAAACCCTAGTTCTTAAATAATATAATTTATTACTAAGTTCACATGCTGACTTCCTATATCCTATAATATAGGAGAACGTGTATAGCATCAAAGGAAGAAAGCAAAAAAAAATCGGAGTTCAAGGTACTAACCCATTACCGGGGAAGCACCCAGATGTGCTCCTTCATGTTTGAGACAAGAGGAATCTCCTACCCCCTCATCACTCCATGTGGTGTGTGATGAGCTGGCATCAACTTCTAATACGCAGCATTACCCGCTACTTGACTCACTAGATCAACTCCAGAATTGAGATCCTCTAAAGGAATATCGAGATCGGGGATGTCCACAAAATCACCATCGCCTTCGCCTCCTTACATGGGTGTCAAAGTAGAGAAACCCTTAGGTTCAAAGAATCTAAGGAGAGGAGAGAGAAGAAAGAGTTGAAATGAAGAAAAGGACGAAAGCTTTTATAGGCACTTGGTTCGTGGGTTCAGGATCCACCTACGCACGTGGGTTGTTGAACCCACACGAATGGGTTGTTGGACCCACAGGAATGGGAAGCACCTACGATGCTGTCCAGGGCCTATTAGAGCCCCCGAGAAGCGCATTTTTGCTCACCAAAGCCCCTAGAAGGTCCCAAAGGCACATTAGAGGTCCAAACATCAACCTATGACATACTTGAAAGCCGAAAACTCGCGATAAAAGTCTGAAATGCCCTCAAAAAATGCCAAAATTTAAGGGAAGTCTTTTATATCCTTTTCTCCACTCTGTTTAACATAAATTCATACACTCATGCATTTATAAACGTATTTACATTCCAAATATCATTTTCTTGCGCTCTCAGAGTTGTACCTACACCAGAGAGGGGGCACGTGACAGGGACAGACTAGTCAATATCGATAGTAATCGTCTTACTTTGATGAGATTTTCAAAGCTTCCCAACTTTGATTAGTAGCTCCAAGCTGGAATTCTCACTTCTAATCAACCTAATGCTTGACAACCTCATGAAAGATAGAAAGTCCATTAAAGGAAAAGTCATTAGGAGCTGAAAAGTTTGAGTAACTTACTATTATCATGTTAGGCCCTAGAAGAGGTTTAAATGCAAGAAAAAAGAAGAAAAGAAAAAAGAAAAGAAGAAAAAGAAAAGAAAGAAAGAGAAAATAGAAAAATAAAAATAAATAAATCATCATACTCGATCTACTCCAATGCTCCCCAAAGGAGTAAGAGTATTCAAAGAACTCTTTGACGGCATTTGCACTAAATTTTAAAATGTGAGGAATGCTTGAGAAGAGAAAATTTTTTGCAAGAGAAGCATAATCAAGCATTTGCCTCCAAAGGGAATGACATGACATCAAGGGTTGCCTTCTACATATCGGTTCTCGACAACATCATTTGGTGAACTTCCTTCTCATCATGTGGAAATCTTGCTCTCCACTCAGTAATAAAAAATATCCTTCGTAAAGGGATGCTGGTCAAACCTCAGAGAATTGGCAGAAACCATATCAAGGTGAGATGAACACGGTCGGATTGACTCGAAGTTTCTGATACGCACCACTCACCAACAAAGGTAAACTATTGAAAGGATGAATAAGACTTTCATGCATCATAATTTTAAAATTAAAACTGTATTATAATATTTTGGTTTTACACACATCATGACTTTGAAAAATCATACAACACCTGCACCTGAGGCGTGGGAAAGGCCGCATGGTGTGTAACGCTTGTAGCTTTGCAAAGTTTACATAGCACCCACAAAAGATTTTACATGCACTTTGGTTTCTTCAAAACCTAACACTTGAGGCCTCTCAGGGCTACATAGTGTACCCCCATTTATGGCTCGGAAAAGGTCACGACACCCACCACTTGTAGGTTGGAAAAGGTTACACGACATCTTCGCTCGTGACTTGGAAAAGGTTACACAACACCCTCATAAAAATTTTCCAGCATTTTACTCCCCATGCATTGGCAGCAGCCAAATGCATGTGCAACACCCTCATAAAAAGTTTTCCAGCATTTTGCTCCTTATGTTTTAGTAGTAGCCAAATGCATGCGCAACACCCTTATAAAAAATTTGCCAGCATTTACTCCCCGGCATTGGTAGCAGCCAAATGCATGCGCAATATCCACATGAAAATTTTACATCCCATTTGATTTTCAAAACTTATATCCCATGCATCGATGAGCACCAGCTCAATCAACGCATGTGAAGTAAGGGGCAACTGTTGATACCCGAATTTTGACAGTCCCCCAAAAATTTGATGATAAAGGATTCCTGTCACTCTGACTGGGGGAAAACTCCTTTGAAATTTTTCTCAAGCGTGCTTAAGAAGAAACACAAAAGATACCAAAAAGCAACCAAAAATCCCAAAAAGAGCCAAGTTAGGCTAAAATGGACCAAAAAGTGAAGGAAAAGCCCATGGGGACAGGTCAACCTAAGAGTTTAGGTTGACAACCCATGAGTGTGGATTTTTCACCCAAGCCCATGGGATAAAATAACCCTTCTACCCCTGCATGAGTTCAAGAAAACACGCCTGTGGGTTCTGGACCCAAGAGCGTGGGTCTTGAACCCAAGCTCCTAGGTCCTCTGATCTGATTAATAAAAATGCAAAATTTCCTCTTTTGCAAAAGGATTTTGGCAAATTTTTCATGGTAGACATCTAGAGAGAGAAAAAACTACTATTTTGGATAATTTTCTCTCATTGACTCCTAAAGCATTTGGAGACCCATTTACATCAAACACCAAGCCAAAATCATTTTTCCTTTATTTTTGTCTTAGGATTTAGACCCTTAAATCCAATTTGAGCTCCTTCTTAGTCAAAGCACGCATCAAGGGTAACAACTCGGTCCCTCTGAGGATCTTCTAACCATTTTCTAATAAAAATTGCATTTTTATCATCCTCTTCATCTTATTTTTATAATTTTTCATCATTTTTTGCTTTTTTATTCATTTTATTGTGAATATTTATTATATTGGTAAAGTTGTGATTTTTGTGATGATCTTGAAATTTGGATATAAGAAATGATGGAGTAGTGAGAAGTTCGGGTGATTCAGATAGTGTTTGCATCATTTTTGCATTTTTCCACCTTTTTTCCATTATTTTTCCATTTATATAAAAAATGGATATTTTGGTGTAAAGTTAGCACTTTTATTATTATTTTTGCATCGTTTTAATTTATTATTTTTTCTGCCATTTTATTTATTTTATTAATATTTCTA
>CATIWM010590323.1:0-12081 GCA_949671775.1 Mallotus repandus | reverse complement strand
AAATAAAGAAAAAAATAAAAAAGAAAAAATAAAAAGAGAAAAGGGAAAAAATAAAAGGGATAAAAAAGAAAATAAAAATTAAAGAAAGAGCAAAAAAGAAAAGGGAGCAAAACTAAAAGTGTAATAAATAAAAACTAAATGAATTTTAATAAATAAATTTAAAAATTAGACACTTTTAGTAAATTTCTCTATAGCTATCACACAATTATAGTAATTCTGGTGGAGAGCCCGTATTGACCCTTATCAGCCCAAAATTAATATTTAATGATAAGTAAATAAAAAGTTAGTAATGTGAAATATATGTGCATTTTATTCTATTCTTTCACACCTAATTACTCTACAGAGTTAAAGTTTCAATTGAATTTTTTTTACTTATTTCAATTGAAATTGAATTCACAAAAAAAAATGATAGAACTTGTTTTTTTGGGTTAATTTTTGTTTGTTTTCTACTCGTATTAGAAAACAATTGCACGCAAGGAGAAAGGCCCCACGTTTCACATGTTGAACATGAAGGTAGGGATTCGGTGGGTCCAAGAGAAATGCTAAAGTCATATGCATAAATTGCGGGCATGCCCATGATTGAATGTTGTGATGCCACGTAACTTTTCACTTCTTAAATTCAACGGCTCGTATTTACCTGCCGACAGTTTCCTACGCATACAATCCTTTCCTACTCAACGCTACGCCCTTCCTACTAGTACTGGTACTATTACACCCTAATCAACTTAGTCTCGCCCAGGCCTCTTGGTTTGGGTGACAAGAAGCTTTCCGCTATAAAGGTATCGATGACGGTTCGAATACCACCAGCTCCTCCAACTAAAAAAGTTAACTCCGCGATACAATTTTAGCATCACGGCCACCATTCATCAATATTGATAAAAAATTTTACTTTTATAATGAGTGCTAAAAAAATATTATCTTTGACTATTAGTTTTCAACCGGTTTAAAAAAATAATATTTTGAGCCACTAATTAAATATTTTTAAAAATTAATTAGTGCCCATGTGAATGTTTTCATATCATTTTCTTTTTCTATATTTATATGCAAAAGTAGAGTTGAATATATTGTGGTTTACCAATATGTAGAAGTCAAGAAAATTGTATGATTGTGCATGTGGTGCGGCACTAATTGCAACAATTAATCTAACAATCAATACAATTTAAGAAAACATTATGTGTTGAAAGATCTCATGAAATTCCACAATCACAAAACAATTCACTAATCTATTTTATTTAGATTGATGATTCACATCAGCAAATAAAATACTAAAAATTGAGTTTATCATAGAATATATAGGAGAAAAAAAAGAAATGTTGCTTTTTATTCTAATTGAAATATGTATTTACTATCTCTTTAACAAATAAATTAAAAAAAATTATTTAATCAAAATACATTACATTCAATGATTAGATTTGTAATGGATAAATTGTATAGATGGTTATTGAACTTTATACTTTATTATAGTTTAGTTATAAATTATATCTTTTTAGTTACCAAATTTCTATTATTTAGGTTTTGCATGTAGTTTCTATAATTTTTTTTTCTATAAACAATTCAGTATTATCATTTTAGTCCAAAATTGAAAAATATCATACAAATGAGTTCATATACAGTTCCTAAATTATTTAATTGTAATAATAATTTATACAATTATTTAATTATTAACTTATAGTTTATTATATATAAAAAAATTAAAACAATATTTCAACAAAGAATAAATATTACATTTATCAATTATTTAAATATAACATAATATATAAATATTTTATTAATTTATAGTTTATTATATAAAAGTTAAAAAGTGAAAATAAATATTAAAGTTCACTTTATTTTCTAATTGAATAATGTTTTTACGGTATTTTAAGAAAAGATATTCATCCCTCATTTTTAGTTCTTCTATCAATTTCTATATGAATATAGAAAATATGAACTTATTTGTATACTATATTTAAATTTTGGACTAAATAGTAATACTCAATTATTTATTGAAAAAAATTATTATAAAGACTACTAGAAAAACCTTATAAATAGAAACTTAGTAACTAAAAAACACAATTTAAAAGTTTTACAACCAAGAATAATTAAACACAAAGTTTAGTGACAATTTATATAATTTGTAATATATATTTCAAAAATAACTAATAAAAATAAAATATAGATTTATGTGTCACAAATTCAACAACGTATATAAACTGTCCATAGAAAAAGTCGAGCTTTTCTTAGCCATCCCAAAAAATATTAGTGTAGAACATCTGTATCTAAGTATGTCCCATTCTTCTGTCTGCTATCTCATTCACTGCCTCCAATTTCGTCCTTCATTCTATGGCTTCATGCATGTTACTTGTCGGTGCTTTCATTTTCCAATTTCCACCAAAATATTCAGCTGGAATCCACAAAGCTAGCTAGCTTAGCTCTAATATACTTAAAGAGTACCGATACCAATATGAGGATATAAAAAATAAAAATAAAAATATAAAAATAACTTTTAATTAAAATATGTCTTTAATCAGATAGCACAACTATTATCAATCACAATGTCTAGCTTATACGTTTATATATTTTACTTATCCAAGCTTAAGACATCATCAAAGTATTAAATAGACAAAACAATGTCATGTTCTTGTGTTTTGCCACATTAAATGATTAGCTTTTTTTTTTATTAAGTTAATTTTACTATCTTAATTCTTCGTCATGGATAAAGGTTGTATTACTAAAGTTGAGTTTTTTTACCGAAGAGAAAAAGTAAAAATTAAACTCTTAATTTATAAATATTTTGAAAGAAATTACACCGTTAAAAGTCTAACTTTTGATACTTTATTTGAGTCATTTTTTTTATATGCACCATTGGTATTCAAATCTTACTAAATTAAGATTAATTTATTTCAATTCGGACAAGATAAATAATTTTTTTTAGTATTTTTTATTTGAGTCATTTTTAAACCTATACAGCAGTGACTTTTAACTGGCGCCAACTTACAAAATAAAAACAACGTATATAATTTTGATTTTAAATTAATATCAATAATCCCTAATGATGACATTCTCAGAAAGAAATTAAATTATTAGAAAAAATAAGGCTGTTTAATCTAATGATTATAACGAGTTTTTAACGTTAGCAGTCAACATTCGAACATTCCACAATTGCAATTAATTATTAAAATGTTTGTTAACTTAGTTATATAATATTGTCATTTGTATTATTTTAGTTTTATACTTCTTTACTTAATTAAAATTGATCTAAATTCTAAATTCGTATAACATGAATTTTTATCTTAGTTTAAGGAGTAAAAGATATAAACATATAAATAAAAAAAATAGAGTTCAAACCCTCAAGTTTTTTTTTTACCTCTGCTTATGGTAGGGTATTAACTATTTTAACTAGTTAAAAAAACAATCTGAATTTCTGAAATGGTTGCCAACCCATTTTATAAATTTAACCCATTTGATAATAACATTGAAGGGAAGGATTAATTTTCATGTAGTAATGGATAAAATATTTTTATAATTAAATTCAATTTATATTTACAGATAAATTTTTAATCGTTGTTACCTCTAGGTGCCGAACCTAAGGAAATCTTAACTAATATTTTACTTGCATTAACAATGATAAAATTATCTGATATATGATGGTTTAAATTACAAGTAGTTTAAATTTTTTAAAATAAAATTTAAGTTCAAAATTTATGTATAAAAAAATAAACGTCTAATAGAATTTTACCTTTTTATAGATTTATCCAATTCAAATTCTGAATTAGTTAAAATTTTTATAATTATCGAAAACTAAAAATTCGCGATAAAAAAGAATGACAAGAAGACTAAAAGGAGCATTATTATTACGATAACATCACAACATACGAAATAAAGGGCACAAATAGAATTAATTAAAATAGAACTTGATAAGACAACAATCTTAATTAATCAAAACAAGCAAAAATGCTTTTTTGTTTTTAAAAAAGCATTTGAGTTTATAATTTGATGTAAATAGCAACAATCAGACTGACTTTACAATCTCTGCCTCTCTTTTTTTCTAGCAGTTAATTAAATAAAGCCTTGAGGCTTCATCTCAATGCCCAATACTAGCATCATTAACTGCCAAAAAAACTCACAATCAAGGGTCAATTTCATAACAAATCTTGATCTTGACCCAAGATTAAGCACAAAAAAAAAAAAATCTATTCACCAAACATTAATCATAATTAGTAGTTATTTAATCCATAATCTGGCCATATTATAGCATCTTAGTAAAGTATTAACTGGCCATATATATATATGTATAGGCCTAGAAAGATTAATGATCTCATTGTTTGTTTTAATACCGAAACTGGCGTCCAGTGTATGTCTGTCCAAAGGACCAACCAGCAGGGGCAACATTGTAAGAGAGCACACTGCGACCATCACTAGCAGTAACTAGAAAAGAGAGAGTTTGTCCATTAAGGTAAGAGTTGCTTTGCCAGTTTTGGCCCCAGTTTCTTGACATTGGTTGCCATCTTGTTCTTGAACCCTTTATGGACACTGCATGCACATCACCAGCTCCACCGACATTTGTTATGAGTACTAAATTGAAGTAGGAATGCCCATTAATGGTGAACCTAATCCCTCCACTCCTCTTGCACCTTACCCTGTAAATTACATTATTAAACGTCCTTAATTAGCAATAATAATTATTAACAAAACAAGTGAGGACAAAAAAATATACAGAGGTTCAATATTGAAAATATGCATCTACTGTCAGGTTAAGTCTTTATATAAGTTG
Source organism: Mallotus repandus (assembly GCA_949671775.1). Lineage (NCBI taxonomy): Eukaryota > Viridiplantae > Streptophyta > Magnoliopsida > Malpighiales > Euphorbiaceae > Mallotus > Mallotus repandus. The sequence continues at coordinate 7,328 of CATIWM010590323.1, read as the reverse complement.
AGATATGCAACTGTTGTCAGGTCGGTCATGTCTTTGTCCATCTACCGTCAGGTTTTTAATGTATATTTGTTAGGTGAATAAAAGCTATAGGATCGTACCTTCTGTAAGCTACTGGGACAATACCAGCTCTGTACTGGGCAATGTGCTCGAAGATAGGTTGAGAGAGATCAAAGTGATGGTTAGGAGGGTCACACCAGCCTCCTGGTGGGCAGAAGTTAGTAGCAGTGACAGTAATGGTGCCAGGCAAGCACCATCGTGGATCATTTACACATCTTAGTTCAAAACAAGCTCCACAACTCAAGCCATTGTCAAACAATGCAGTGCTTAGTGCTGCTGTGTTGATTCCATACCCCTGGCTATACAAGTTCCCATAACCACAAGCTCCACCTACAACATGCATAACCCAATTCAATTATAAGCAAAAACAAAACGTAGAATTCACTGAATTCAGGAGCAGCAATGTAACATACCCATTGTGCCAGAAGCATCACCACCACCATAGAAGGTAGCATGAGCATTAATCCAACCTCCGTAGTAGCCATGAACTGAAGAGACAAATGAAAGAAACCCAACTAGAAGAAACGCCAAGAGAGCCATATTTCTTTATCTGCACAAAAAGAAAAGAACCATGTTGTCTACTCTTCAGCATTTTGTGTTATATATACAGTAGTTAAAAAAAAAAAAGCAAAGAAAAGAAAAGATTTGCTAAGAAAGAAAAATTGAACCTTGGAGGAAACTGCTTTGTGGGAAATGAAGAGGGGGGAAGGGGAGATTGAAGGGAATAAATAGAAGTCAGTCAACATCAAACCTGACAAGCTTTTGGCTATTGGGACCATGCAACTGTATTTAGTGGTGTTTTTTTTTTTTTCTCATCAGGAATTTTGAAACTTGATGCTTGAAAGGGGTTTGAAAGTTCAACAACTGAAACCGTGTTTTTTTCTGTTATCCTTTATTTTATTTTTTTTGGTTTTCCTGACGATATGTAGCTGTTTATTAAGGAAATGCCAAGAATTCAAAGTGGGGCTAAGTGTTTTAAATCTGCCTTCAAATTAAATTTCTACCTCTCTATCAGAATTTTTTGGTTCAGTAAAACTTTGTGCAAGCTGTGTGTGTGCATGTGCTTTGCAGAACATGTAATAGACCCTGGTCACTCTTACTTCCAACAGGTTTAATGTTATCGGTAGCAAGCAGCAGGAGGAAGACAAAATATTGTATTGGCTCCACCACTGTAAAAGAATCCAGTATCAAGGCAGTGACAATTCACTTACATTCATCCAATAACAATTTTTACCATATCAAATTTTACTTTTCTAACCATTTTCGATCTTAATGCAACTCTTCAAAATTCTTAACAGTGTTTTTTTTTTTTTTAAATAAACAGCTTCAAACATTTTATTTTAGAAATTTTAATTTATCTATAGGACTAAACCACACATGAAAAATGTTACTGGAAGAAGCTGATAGTAAAATCAGAGAAAAGAAAAGAAATAATAAGAGAAGAAATATATTAAATTGCAGGCAACTCTCTCTGTGTGCTTTTCATTCATTTGTTCACGTATGTGTTTATAGTATAACAATACATAACAAATACATTACAAATATAGTTAATTAAGAAGCTTTAATTTTGGCAAAATTATTTTCCACTTTGCATATTAAACAACTATACGTAATATAATTGTTTTTTTTGTTTTACCAAAATTAAGCTTCGCCAAACAAATATATATATATTTTTAAAAAATTCTAGAACAGCTCTTGACAGCAAATTAATTACTGTCATCACTCCTCCTTGATGTAAGAGCTGTTGCAAACTCCTAGCTTTTCTCTTAGAGCTTCAAACCTTGACTTCTGCATTCCTTTGGTGAAAATGTCAGCTAACTGATCCTTAGCATCATAATGCATTAACTGAACCTCCTCTTCTCGTTCAGCCTCTCTAATAGCATGAAATTTTATCTTAATGTGCTTAGTTTTTTCATGGAAAACTGGATTTTTTACCATAGCAATAGTTGACTTATTGTCGCATAGAATAATTGTTGGTTTGGATTGCTTGAACATTAAATCTTCAAGAATTTTCCTGATCCACAGAACTTGGTTGACAGCAGCTGAGGTAACAATGTACTCAGCTTCTGCTGTTGACTGAGCTACACGACTTTATTTTTTTGAACTCCAGTAAAACACGCCAGAACCAAATGTGGAACAATAGCCTGAGATGCTCTTCATATCATCTTGAGATCCTGCCCAGTCACTATCAGTGAAACCTACAAGATCGAAGGCTGTAAACTTTCTGTAGAAGATCCCAAAATCAATGGTACTCTGAATGTACCTTAAAACCCTTTTAGCAGCTTTGAAATGCAATTTTGTAGGTGAATGCATAAATCTTGACAGCACACTAGTGGCAAACATAATGTCTGGTCTAGTTCCACATAGATACAATAAACACCCAACCAAGCTTCTATAGATTGATGCATCAAAAGGACTAGAACCATCTTCTTTCTTCAACTTTTCTCCTTGGACAGCAGGTGTGCTCACAGACTTGGTTTTTTCAATCTCAAACTTCTTAAGAATTTCACCAGTATACTTCCTCTGAGAAATGAAAATTCCCTTTGAAGTTTGCTTAATTTCCAAGCCAAGAAAGTAAGATATCTCTTCAAGATCATTCATCTCAAAAACCTCTCTCATCTGCATTTTGAATTGCCTTACAGTATCATCATTGCTTCTAGTCACTAAAATGTCATCTACATAAATAGAAACTATTAAAATCTGCTAATTTCCATGCTTCACATATAAAGTTGCTTCATTATAGCTTCTCATGAACCCCCAGCTTCAACAGATAATCATTAATTCTGGAATACCAGGCTCTTGGGGCTTGTTTCAAGCCATAAAGCGCTTTATTTAGCAAAAATACTTTATCAGGAGTATCTTTGCTGATGAACCCTTCGAGCTGCTCAATGTAAATCTCCTCTTTTAAAACTCCATTCAAGAAGGCTGACTTTACATCCATCTGAAATACTTTCCATCCTTTATGAGCTGAGATTGCTAAAAGTAATCTAATTGTGTCAAATCTTGCTACAGGGGCAAAAGTCTCAATAAAATCTATTCCAGTTTGCTGAGCATAGCCTTTCACTACCAATCTTGCTTTATGCTTGTTGATGGAGCCATCTGCAATGCACTTGAGCTTGAACACCCACTTTACTCCAATTACGTTCTTGTTGCATGGTCTGTCTATAAGTTTTCAAGTTTCATTTTTATAAATCATCTTCAACTCCTCCTTCATAGCTGCTCTCCATTCAGGATGCTTCAAAGTTGTGTCAACATCTTGAGGTTCAAACAATGCCACATTGCACCTGTTATATATGTCTTGAAGTGTTTTGGTTCCTCTGATAGTGATCTCATCATCTGATCCTTCACCTTCTGAAGTTGCATCTTTTTCTTGGAGAATGTCTTTAAAATTGGACACCTGTTGAAAGGAATTTGGTTTACCTTGTTCCTAATTCCAAACAGCATTTTCATCAACCATCATACTTTTGCTAATATACACCTGCTAAGTTATAGGATTTAAAATTCTATAACCTTTAGAGGAACTGTTGTACCTTACAAATACTCCAACATCAGCTCTTTTATCAAGTTTGTCTCTCTTAGCTTGAGGAACAAGAGAATAACAGAGACTGCCAAAGACTTTAAAATGAGCAACATATGCTTTAACTCCAAACCAAGCCTCATAAGAAGTTTTGTCATTTAAAGCTTTGGTAAGAAGCCTATTTTGCAAATAAACTGTTGTATTTACTACTTTTGGCCACAATTGCTTTGGCATTTCCTTCTCAAATAGTAAGCATCTTGACATGTTCATGACTGACCTATTTTTCCTTTCACTTACACTATTTTGTTGAGGTGTATAAGTGACTATTAATTGATGATGGATGCCTAACTTCTGTAAAAAAGCTTCAAATTCATGAGATGTGTATTCTGTGCCATTATCAGACCTTAAAGTCTTGATCAACTTGGCACTTTGATTCTCCACAGCTGCTTTAAATTTCTAAAACATAGTGAACACCTCTGATTTTTGTTGAAGAAAATAAACCCAGCAAAACCTGGTATAGTCATCAATAAAGAGAAGAAAATATTTGCTTCCACCATATGAAGCAACACTCACAGGTCCACATACATCTGTATGAACCAACTGCAACTTTTCATTAGCTCTCTAAGCTTGATTAACAGGAAATGATATCTGACTTAATTTTTCAAATTGACAGACATTACACACAGTAATGTTCTCCTGTACAGAAGGCATATCAACCACCATGCCTTTACTTTGAAGAAACTTCATAGAAGAATAACTTGTATGACCAAACCTTTTATGCCAAAGAACATTTTCATCTACCACAGTAGTGAGAGCTTGAATTTTTGTTTGATCCCATTCAAAAGAAAAACTTATATTTCTCATTTTAACAGAAAATAGTTTAACACCATCTGGATCAAAAACTTCACACCTTTTGTTTTTGAAAAACAAATTGTAGTTTTTATCAAGCAATTGACCAACGCTTAGCAAATTGTACGTCATTCCAAGTACAAATAAAACATCAATAATCAACTTTGTACTTGAGCGTGTCTGCACCAACATAAAGCCCTTCCCTTTGACATCAACTAATCTGCCATCTCCAATCCTCACTTTGGAATAATAATTCTTATCCAAAGTCTTAAAGCTCTACAATCTTGAAGTCATATGATGTGTGCATCCACTATCAATGAGCCATTCATTAGGATTCTGAGCTGCTACTAAACATTCTTCAATAACAGTAGCAGTAAACAACTTCTCTTCTTGATTCTGAGTACCTTCATTGACTTGAGCTGGCTGTGCTTGAGGCTGCTGGTGATTATTAGTTGGACATAACCTCTCAATGTGTCCAAACTATTTACAACTCCTACATTGAACTCCTGGTCTTCTCTAACAATAATCTTCACCATGATTAGTCTTTTTACAATAAGGACATGGTGGATACTTCGTTCTCCTTCTTCCTCTATTTCCCTGCTGATCTTTCTTCTCCTTTCTATTCTTTCCATTAAAACTTCTTTTCCCACTGGACTCAGCTTGTAACTTAGAGCTTTGAGAACCTACAAAAGCCCATTTTGTTGACTTCTCCTCCTCCCTAAATACTTTTCTTTGCTCAACAGCTTATAGAGCATTTACAAGCTTAGTAAGTGTGAGTGTGGAAAAGTCCCAGGTATCCTCAAGAGAGGAAACTTTGCTTCAAACCTCTCTGGTAGAGTCACCATCACCTTCTCTATAATTCTTTTTTCTAGCAATTCTTCTCCCATTAGCCTGATCTGATTTACTACCTTTATGACTCTATCAATGTAAGCCTTAACATTCTCAGTCTCTTTCATTCTGAGAAGCTCAAATTCCTTTCTCAAATTGAAGAGCTGTATCTATTTTGTTTTATCACTCCCTTAGAACTCCACTTTCAACTTATCCCATACTTGCTTAGCAGTTTCACAAGCCACTATTCTTGTAAAAATAGTTTCATCAACAGTTGCATGGAGGGTACTCAAAGCTCTGAATTTTCTGGAAACTCTTTCTTTATAAGTTTTTATTTGATTCAAAGTTGGATTTATTGGCAAGTCAGTCTCCATTTCTTTTTCCACTACTTCCCAAAGAAGCGATCCCTTAAGGTAAGCCTGCATTTTAACAGACCAAACATTATAATTTTCTTCTGTGAAAATAAGAGGAGCTAATCCTGAGATGTTGTTGTAGCTTGTAGCCATCTCTCACGTACTATCGTTTTGTTTGAATATTTAAGGTTTAAGGAAGAGTTTTCTAATTTTTTTTACTCACAACTTCTCAAGGATCAAAGAAAAAACTTTTTTTGCTCTGATACCAATTGATAGTAAAATCAGAGGAAATGAAAAAAAAGGAATAATAAGAGAAGAAATATATTAAATTGCAGGCAACTCTCACTACATGATTTTCATTCATTTGTTCACGTACGTATTTATAGCATAACAATACGTAATAACACATAACAAATACATTACAAATATAATTAATTAAGAAACTTTAATTTTGACAAAGTTATTGCCCACCGTGCATATTAAACAACTATACGTAATATAATAATTTTTTTTATTTTATCAAAATTAATCTTCACCAAACAAATATATATATTTTAAAAAAATGCTAGAACAGTTCTTGATAGTAAATTAATTGCTGTCATCAGAAGCCTATATGCCTAGTCTGCTGTGGGTCTTCAGTGCTACTATTAATAAGAAGTTCAAATAATATATATATATATATATAAGCTTTGACTCTTTTATATGAACACGCTATTTGCAGTTATTTTTACAAGAGTTTGGACTTTGGGCCTTTCGAAAGTGACCATCCATGGAGTCCCAAATCAGCGAATCCTTTTCATCATTAAGTTAGAAGGAGAAAAAATAAATAATAATTGGATACATGTACACTCAAATATAATCAACGATCAATTACTAGGGTCTGATGTTGCTTAAGCAATGTCAGATTTAAGTTGTGATATATATAATTTTATTAAATTAGTAATAATGAAATTTTTAGCGTCTTTATAATTCAATTCAGATCTAATTAAATTAGTTATAATCTAATAAATTTTGAATATCGATAATTAAAGAAAAATAAAAATATATAATTACACAAAAAATTTATGCTTATTTCATATTTGCTCATTCAACTATATATGATGCAATACATCAAAAATGTGCTAATGCTTTTGCATGAGATTTGTAACTCACAGACACAGTAAAAAAGAATAGTGAAGGATAAAATATTTAGGCTGGTTATCTAGCAATTATAAGGTGACATTTTTACCAGCCATTATATTCTTCTAAACCTAAAAGCTTTTAATGCTCTAACCATTTAAAAAGGAAAGAAAAAGACAAAGAGAAAGAGACTATAGAACCAAACAATTGATTGTGATGGCCAGAATTTGTGTTTTGCAGTTTTAGTTGATTGGAAGAAGAGAAGAGTAAAAGTAAGCAATCTTCTAAATGGATTTCAGGGTTATCACTTGTCATTTTTATTATGGGATTTACCATGCATGAATTTTCAGGTTTACACCAAGCATTGTCACTTTCTTGGTAACTCATACACCACTTTTCAGCTTTCATTAATTTCCTCATACACCACTTTTCAGCTTTCATTAATTTCCCATAAAAACAAATGGGAAATAACTTCCTTCTGAGGGAACAAATTCACATTGCTTAGTCTGTTTGTTTGGTAAGTAATATCTATAAAATGGATCATAAGATGTAAATAATTAATTTGAGCAACATTAATAAGTAACACTCGTTGGTTGTTTTAAGTT
>CATIWM010590305.1:0-13057 GCA_949671775.1 Mallotus repandus | reverse complement strand
TCTTTCTTATCAATTTTCTATAATTATGAATTATAATAATTCTACATATTTAAATTTTATAATAAAAAGTTAAGTTGTTTGGGAATACAACTAATAATTAATTAGTATGTATCACAAATTTAAGACAAAAATATTACATCTGTCATTTTGTGTATATTTTCACTTTTAGGAAAAGAATCGAACATAAGCACAAGTGCAATCATTCCAAAAGATTATTAGCAAGATGCAGTGCTTGGGTCGCCAAAGTATTATCATCAAGGCATTTATCTGAGTTCATGTCTTCAAACAAAATACTTGTGATTCTTTTGCTTTGGGTAATGCATATTAGACCTTTTTTTTTTCTTTTTTTTTTTTTTAATGAGGGTGTTGTTTTTTTAAGCTTTATAACAGGTAAAATCTATGGCAGTTGAACATTGAACTCAAAAATTTTAAACGAATTTTATCATTTAACTATTCAACTTTCGGTCATTTCGATTGCATGCATGTAACATATTTGTTTGTTAAATTATATTATTAATCATACGTAGCACTCTTGCTTCATCAAGTTCTATATACCTTGTTCACAAAAAAAAAAAAAAAATCTAAATATATAAACTGAAGACTGAGTAGTCTAATAATATAACTTCCTTTAAAATATTAATAGATTAACGGTTCAATTCTAGTTCTAAATATACCAAAATTACTCATTATAAGATGTTTTTCAAGAATCATGATTTTATTGATTTATTTGTTAAATTGAAAGTGTTGAATTTTAATTTTAAAGGAATTTTCCTTATATTTTTAGGACTTCCCTTACATTTTTAGGACTTTCCAAACAGATGATGAGGACAAACATAAAACATACTAGGTAACAAGTCTTCACCTTGGTTCATCCAAACTGAGAGCTCTGACTCAGCCTTTTTCTTTGATGCAAGTCATATACTGCCTTAGAATAACGTCATCCTGCAACATTTCCTTGCACTTTTTCATTCGGACAAAAAGACATCTCATTGCATTACAGAGATTTTGCAGCAAAATTTTTGAAGGACTTCTGGATCGAAAGAGGATTTCATTAATAAATATTGATATTTGCTCTTGCTTGCTGTTTTTTAGTTCCCAACAAGCAAAAGCAAGATATGAAAAACAAGTAATGTTTCATATTCTCCTAATGATCCTAACCTCGCCACAAGTTAAGTTGGTCTCCTCACAAAGACTCTGCAAACTGAAGGGCCTGCAAATCCAGCTCTTGTCTCATTATGCAATTCATCAACCAGTCACTGCTGAAAGTCGGTATCCCTTTCTTCGCAGCTGATAATGCTTCTTCCATGTCTTCTTCGCAAGCAACAAAGATTGTCTTTGATGATTCATTTACTTTGTCCAGTCCAGAAATAATCTGTATCGTGCCAATTATTAATTGATGTATGATAACGCCAATGAAAAAACAAAGTCCATTCATAAAATGATATAAATACCAAATTTGATATGAACTCCACCTAAAACAAGATGTCCACCAAATTCAAATCTTTCAATTAGCATTATGATCTGGCGTTTCCTTGCCTCGTTGTATCAAAAGTTAATTGCTATTAGTTAGTAGATTTTTTTTGTTGCATGCCCTTAGATTGTTACAGATCTTTCAAATATTGCACAAATCTGGAAAACCGGACTAAGCATCTTCCCATTGCATAACAGAATGATTTATAAGATGAGAGTGTGAGACCGCTAAGTGCTGAAATATACATTGTATCATTTACAAGTACACAGCGCATGATCAGATTAGTCTAGTAAGAATTCGAGAGCTTACATTCCCACCAGCAGACTTAACAATGGCAGAGAGAGTTCCAACTGGAGGCTGGACATGAGCGGATATGCATATATCATACCCTTTCAGCAGAGCATTAGGTCTGGCTTTTGCTCTAAGAACTGCACCACTTAACTCAGTTTGGTACTTGAGCTTGTAAGCCTCATCATGCAACATATGAGGCGACTCATCTGTACATTTAGATAAGTTAGAAATTAGAATTATAAAAAGATATCTTAATGAGTGCTTAAGTGGTTGAAAATTTTGTAGTCATTTTACCCACCTGTAAATCTGCCTTTCCGGAAGCTTTCTTTTAGCCAACTAGATGAGACTATCCAAGCGCTGCTTAAGGTACCATATACATCAGACATCCGTGTTACTGCTTATAATATGTAACCAACGATTGTATATAAGGATGGAAAAGAGAAAAAAATGCATCCTCAAAGCACGTATGGGGCATGTTTTAAAATAATCTCATCATACTCACTTGTTAAATTTATGCCCCAGGTAGAATGAAAATAATTACAATAAAAAATGCTTAAGCTATAAATTCAGGAGGAATAGCAGAGTAATTTTCGATAACTACAACTTTGGTTTAAATTTTCAACATTAACTCTCAAGCAAAACTGGAATTAAAAAAAAACAAAAAAAAATGAATAACAATATTGATAATGTCTCCCTGAGCTCATGCCAACATTCAGATTCATGGAGCAGTAGGAGAAAAACAAATGCACTGAGTTTTAACATGGACAGCAGCTCAAAATTATCTGATGGGCAGTAATATCCAAAACAACAGATCAATCAAGGCAGATTTACCAACTAAAGCAATGTGAAATTACAACAGATAAGAACTAACCCTGAACAAAGAGCAGTGCAGAAATTTAAAGTTTTTCTAACTTCTCCTGTGATTACATGCGTGCTTCCATTTCCATCAGGGGTGACAGCACCACCAAGATTTTCAATTACCTATGTAAAAAAGAAATTTTAACTTCAATTGTCTGTGTACAGCAGAAAATATCACTTAGAAGAATATACCTTAAAGCAGGTGGTGGGAAAGAGCCTTTTAATACTTTATACAAATTCATCTACAACCAAAAATCATATAAAAAGAAGCAAACAATCCTATAAACTTTGCAAGCTCTATAATGTCGAACTTGTGGACATACAATGACCACGCAGAGTGCTATCACCAACTGCAACAAAAAAGCTCCAGAAAAGTGGGGGCCATCAACTCATCTTTATTCTATCGGGAAAAATGACAAAATAGAGTGAGATTTTTCAAATTTCAAAAGGCAATAACCAGTATCAATTTCTAGCATCTGAAGCTTAAAAGGAAATATCAGTATAATATGAAATTCCTGTTGGCTTATAGAGATGAAACTGTGGCAATAAATTAACATTTTAAGGCATTAGTTTCAGAATAGAGAACATGGACCATCTGAATCACATCACATCAACATGTGCTCTCAAAAGGGAATTCATAAATCACATATACCTTTGTAAGATGATTTTTCTTAGCATCATCAGCAATGTTCATCAACATGATTCTGATGCTGTTGTCCTTGGACTGAAGCCCTTTGCTGACCATAACTTCTGATTCCATATGAGTTGTTCTATCTTCTTTGTCATTATTTTCCATGCATCTACAAGTCAAAGGATCTGTAGCAGCAACCTCCATAAAAGCGCTACCTTTTGAAATGGCCAAAGAGCAGCCATTAAAACATGAATCCATTCTGTCACTCCCTGAATCCAATCCCAAGGTATATTCTGTTTCACAATCAATTCGATGGCAGCCCTTCACTTTTTTCGATTTCAGTGACGATAATGAGGCTTCCCAAGCCTTCCTCCTTTTACCTTGTGTATAACAAGAACAGCATTTAGCATCAATATCAGCTCCAATCTTTTCCAGTCCTAAATCAGTTGACTTCTTGCTGCTTTCCAGACTCCCAAAAGGACCTGGTTTCTCACAATTTCCGCTCCAATGAAATCCTGCTGAAAACAAAGAGATTGAAGTCTGCCTAGTAACAACCTAAAAAAGCTTGCTTGCAAAGATTGATAAAGATCTAAAACTGTAGCACCATAATACCATATAAGAGTAATTGACAAAATTTAATAACACTTAAGAGAGATTTTAGAGGAATCAATGACATTGCTGAGATCGCTTTGAGATTTCAACATATTGGTTCCTTCCTTTTTCCAGAGTCAAGTCTGGTATGAAAATCCCTTTTTGGCATTGATTCCATCCAAAGCAACAAACGCTTGATTCTATAGATCTGAAGGAAACCTTTATAGAAGCATTACAAATTACCAAATTGAAAATTAAATTACAATTATCACCTAAATAGTAGCTTCTTCTGTTCTCACTCACAGGATGAGAATTTCTATTGTAGAAATCTAGAAATTATTTTATCTTTTGTATTCAAAGTACCATAATCTTCTTCAGGCTGAACAGTAAATAAACATCTGATAGAAACGTCTTTTGAGGCTTTGGTGGAAATGGAAATTTCTGTGAAACTGAATCATTACCTGGAATGTTGTGATTAATATGAGAAACCATTAGGATTGAACCACCAGGGAAGCATAATGCTCTGCGGATGTCAGCCTTGATTGGCAGCCTGCGAGCTCTACCCTTTTTGTCCACCTCTGCTATTGATTCAAAACCCTGCAATTTTTAACTAAAAAATTAAAAATGAATAGAAATATTTCTGTAAGAGTTGAAACACTACAGTTTACTGTAATAACCAAATGTCTGATCTAGAATGTCATCAGAACTATCAGAAAACTTCCTTTTTAAAATGTAAAGTCAAGAAAGACAGACAAATTGTAGAAAAAAAATAGTCTTATTTCATACTGAAACGCACAGTCACTTTGGTTCACCTTCAAAGGAAATGCATGTTATCTAGACATCCATTCCTTGAAGACCATGGCAATTTATTTATTTTTTTGGAATAATTGCAGTTTATCGATAATCTAGAAAATTGTGCTCAAGGCAAATGTTTTCTCTCCTAGATTCAAGTTTTTCAAATGTATAAAACGTATAGAATTTGGATTCCCTGCATATGAGATAAGAAGGTAAAATCTTATTCTAAAAAATTGTAATCTGTCAGTATTTCACCGGAAAGCCAAACATGAGTTCAAATCAACTGGCAATGACATATATCACTCCATCATGAAGCTTTTGCATTGATACATTACCAGTTTATGCCAAAAACCTTCAGATTCCTTATCTCCCCAACAATATATAGAACGAACACCAACATTCCAAAGTCTCTTCCTCAATTCTTTGTACAATAGGCAACCAAAACCCTGAAAATAAATAAGTTATGGACATGAAGCTGAGAATGAGCCAAGCAAAAGAGTACATATTTACGATGTCCCTACTCAAGACTTCAAGCACAAGTGGTGAAAGTCATGTGCATAAGAAATAGATATGCTACGAGTACTGTTGGGCAAGCAAAAATTTGTCTATACATCTTGAAACACAGGAGAAACATAAATCAAGAAGTTCCTTCTAAGGACTCAAATCATTAATACAGAACTTTCTTTACAATACTTTACTTCACATTTTATAAATGATCTGCATAATAATGTTTGATAGAAAAAAACAAAAACAGTTTTGGGCCACAGAAAAGAGTGAAATTACATAATCCCATTCAATACATAGGTTTATTTCTTTTCAGCAGAATACAAATTCTTCGATAACAAAGCAATCTAGAGGGCATTATGATCAAAGAAAAGAAAAAAAATGAGATTCAATGACCTTGCGTTGATATTCTGAACTGACAGCAGCAAGAGGAATCTCAGCAAATTGAGTATCAACAGGGACTATTTGATATGTAATTGCAGCTATACCCTGCAAAGACAATGTCATGCATACAGTTACCAAGAATTAGTGAAGAAATAACAAAAATTGTTCCTTGCAGCAAACTATGTATTAATTACAATGACAATGGATGGAACCTTTGTGCAAAAATTTGCAAAGTGAGGGAAAAAAAGCATAGTTTGTTCCAGACTTTGTCAAATAAAAAAAAAAAGAGAATAAAGCATTAAGAAAAAGGATAAATGCTGGGAAAAAACATCTTGAGAAGTAAAAAAATATTATGCCTACCACTCCAGAACCTTCTGCAGACTTGGATTTCAAAAGCAGTGAGCAGTACTTCCTGCAAAATCAATTAGAACATGATCAACAGATTCTCCACATTGGCATCTTCACTGCGCTTAATATGTGAAATGATGGTCATCATAGCTGCTATTCTAGATCACAAAGCTTTCAGCAAATACGTTAATATTAAACTGACAGAGGCACACAATGAAACAAATTAAAATTTATAGCTCACGACTAGGTTGTGAGGAGGCGCACAGCATGTACATTCAAATTATAAGACAGTTAAACAGGCAAAAGAACATTTTAAAGAAAAAAAAAATTATTTACCTTCATAGTTCAAGCAATCTAGAAAACATGGTAAAATACATTGAAGCAACTACAGCCATACAGTAAAATTATAGAAAGTGAAATCAATACCCATTTGAGATGCATTTTTCTAGAAACATTGATTGCTTTCCTGTATTTGCAGCATAATTCATTGTAGGTAGCTCCCTTGTGTATATATTTAAAATCTCCTGTAAATCCACATATATGCAAACTCAGAAAAGTATAGTGGTGTGCAAATAAAAAAAATATATACACCAAAACATAAATGATACCAGAAAAAAAAATTGGTTATCACAAGAGATCACAAACAAGAACAAGAGTTGGATAAAGTACCTGAAGATAGCACTTACTACAGTTATCAGAATATTTTGAATTTACGAGGACAAACATATATTCATCACCAAAAATGGGAAAACTTTCTGCTTCCAATATTTCTGGAAAAAGAAATCACCAATTAGCAGAAAAATTTTCTTTCCAAGTCAAATGTAATCTCGTGCACACTAAATGAAAAACACACCTTCTTCCGCTTTAGATTGCTCAATATGATCGGAGCACCTTATATTAAGCTCTTCCCTTACTGCCAAAAGGAGCAAAATTTTATATTTACCATACAATATATGCACAAGAGTAGTAAATGAAGTGGATTTCTAAAATTGGTGCTCAAATCTCAATTTTCTTGAATTAACACTCAAAAAAGGTAACTTAAATGCTCCATTTGGATCCAAAGATTTAAGGCTTCTCTCAGCCATCAATTCAACAATGAGTCCTATGTAATTGTGAAAATGTTTATTGCTACTGCTAGAAAATGGAATTTGCATTTTCAAATCAAAATAATCAAAATTCCCACAAGTCAATTATAACTAATGCAATTAAACAAAAAAAAAAAAGATAGGAAAAAAAACCTGAAATTTTGATTTTTGCGTTTCTAGTGGTGGAAATTTGGAGGGTGTTTGGATCTGATTTGCAGGTACTGAAGTTGTTGGATTCTACAGTAACCTCGCAATTACCTGTTATGAATTGACAAAAGTAACATTAGAGAAATGGGGATTTGGTTTGTTCAGGAATCCTAGAAAATTATGATCTCTATAACTCACTCACCGATTAGGATTGGGGAAGAAGGAGACGACGACGACGACGACGACGACGATGACAATTTGGTCCTCTTTGGCGCCATGATTTTTGGAATTTGAGTTTCTGAATAAGTGAATGAAGAGTCTGCGACGGGGAGAAAATGGCAGACATATTTATAATTATAAAAATAAGCGGGAAATTTGTTTAAATTACTGTTCTATCCCTTAAATCTCCTCACCTCTTTAGCTGGACTTGGAAATACGCCTTTGTACCACCTTTTTTTTTCTTAAAAAAAAATTGAAGTATTTTTCTGAAATTTTGTACTGTTAATATATTACAGTTTAAATAATTATTTTTACAATTTTATATTAAAAAATAATTATTGAACTTTTATTAAATAATCAAATTAATTATTACACATTCGACCAGTGAATATATATTATTATACCCAGTATATATTATTTATGAATATATTTTTTTAAAATCTGTTCAATAAATTTAATTTCAATTTAATTAATAAAAAAAATTGAAAAGGAAAAATAACTTTGTACAGTTTTACATTAAATTAGTTACTCTTGAGGGTTTTTTTTGTGAATTTTTTTGTATTGTGTTAATTTTTTTTATTAATAGTACACCTCAAAATAATTTTTAGAGAGAAGTAACCGCTTGACCTTTTTATATCTTATAAATGTGACCATATTAAAATGGAATAAGGTTTAGTTTGAACTTCGAATTTTTTCCGAAAGTTCAATTAAGGCTAAAATGATAATTTTTTGACAATTTAGTCCAAAACTTGCAATTAATGTATCATTTAAACCATTTTTCTGATAGACTTTGGAGCGTGAAACACACGTCCATTTGAAGGTGCATCCACAATTAAAAAAAATTGAATTATTAGTATAATTAAGTTAAGTAATTGATTAATAATAGGAAAGATGAAACCCATAAGAAGATTACCCATTTACATTTGGGAAAATTCATCAATTTCCTCTCAATATTTGTAAATTTCAACTTTTCCCCCTCTTAATCTCAATCCTAAATAAATTAAACTTTTTTTAGGGATTTAAACAGTTGGGTAGATGATAAAGCTTTCATTTTTTTTTATTTCTTCAAGATTCTAATCTCATAGTTTTTAATCAGAAGAACTTATGCTTGCTCTCCCATAAATCATTATGGTTCTTTCCGGTGTGCTTTTTATAAAGCAATGATGGCGAGAAACAATAACAGTAGTCAAACGACATCGTATCATCCTTCGAGTAGCAGATTGAATTTTCGACGATCGACTATGACTAATTCATTAGTGAGGATCAAAGGTGTGGAAGGGGAGTTGGTTAAGAGAGGTTTGACAGCTCTGATTCGACCTTCATCGCATCAGCTTTGTCGTAGGGGTGTGTTTGAGCCAAGACCTAGCCAGCTTTCTGTCATGTCTACAAGCTAAAGAATTATAAATCTTGAGAGACCTTTGATTTTTATTTGGTGGTTTCTTGATATGTTTCTTTACATGTGTTCTTTTGTGGTAGATTGAGGAAATTTGTAAAAAATTGGAGATTTAGTTGTTTACACAATCAGAATTTGTTGTTCACACTCTATAAAAATGGTTGTTTCTTGTCCACTTTTCACACTCTGTAAATGGGTACTGGCGTTGTAGTTATGGTGGTGGTGGTGGTTCGGCACCGGAGAGCTAATGTTATTGTTGGTGATGATGAAGATGAGGAAGATCATTATATTTGGTGCAACAGAGTATGTAACTTCAATTGATATTTGGTCAGCAGTAGATTAACTTTTTGAGATCATCAAGGTGTTGTCTCAATACTTTTGCTGACATTGTTAAGGTTCATACAATTTTGCAAGTCATGGTTATGTCTTAGCTGCTCTCTTCAAGCTCTTAGTACTCCAACATGAGAAGAAATTCGATGTAAATGAAGATTGGTACATGAATTATCAATTGAATCTTGTATGTGTATCCCATTTATATGAGCTGCTTCTTCTTCTTCTTCGAAGTAAATGCATTTTTTTAGTATTCATGTTGTGTTCCTTTTGTGGTTATGGGAATGGTGGCAATTCCTAAATTGGATCCTGGGAATTTGAGGTTGAGAGGAAGTGACAAGGTGAGGGAGAAAACCAAGAAGATATTGCAAATGAAGATGGTGATTGGGAAGGTGCGCCAGAATCTAGTGGACTCAGCCGAACTGGTATTGAGTGGGCGATGGTGACAAAAATGGGTATTGTCCAAATTCATCTAACTTTTGATTGTAAAGTTTGTAAGTTATGTCATTTTATCATATGATTATATTATTTGCTTAAGTTAATTGATTGTTAGTAGCATTTTAAATAGAGCGGATTAGGAGGTGTTGTTAATTGAAACAATGGCTACATTCTGTTGTAAAAACAGGGTAGATTAGGAGGTCAGAGTTGTAGCTATGGTGGTGGTGGCTAAGCACCAGAGAGTTAATTTTATTGTTGATGATGATGATGAGCTTATTCTTGGCTTGTGAATGCTACTGTTGGTGGTGGTGGTGTTGCATTATGGTGATGTTGGCGGAGGTAGTGCGTTCTGAGTAGTGGCCTTGGAGGTGGTGTAGATGGCGGAGGTGGTGTCTTTGGAAGAGTAAAAGCAGAAAGAGAGATGAGAATAGTGTTCATAGCATTTCTTATTCTCAATGTTAATTCTATTGTTTAACTTTTTTTTTGTTAATTTTTATTGTTTATGTTTTTTTTTTTAAAATTTAGTGTTTAATCAAGAGGTGTATTACACTCCATTATTTGTCAAAAAATAGGTTTAAATGACCTATTAAGTGCAAGTTTTGGACTGAATTATCGAAAAAGTTCATTTTAGCCTTAGTTGAACTTTCGCGAAAAGTTCGAGGGCCAAATCGAACCTTATTCCTATTAAAATTGGAATGGTCAATAAATAGTGAAATTTGATAAGTTTGGGATTATCAATAATAATAAAATTCTCAGAAGGTGAAACCAGCACTTATTTGTCATATTTAGCTTATTTCTATATTTTCTAAGTATCATAGATCTTCTACCATATGCAATATCATAATTAAGAATAGAAAGAATAATATATACAATAATTAATTTAAGGAGAAATATGAGAAATTATACCCTATAACCGATTTTTAATGTCAGATAATGACGTGAAAAGACAAACAAATCAAATTTTAACATTATAATAATTAAAAAAATAAAAATATTACTCTTCAGTTTTCGTCAACGAAAAAACACTATTTTTTCTGTAATATTCTCTTTTTCTTCCACCTCCATGAAGAACCCTTCTCCTAAACTACCCACTATTTACTCCGTTCTCTTTTCACCTTCTCTAAAAAAAAGAACCCGCACAAGCCATAAAAGAAAAAGAAAAAAAAAAACTCACAAGCTAGAACAAATAATCCATTAATCAATTTCTTTTTTTTTTCTTCAAAAATCAAAACCCACCAAACAAAAATAGAAAAAAAAACAAGGGTTCTTCACAGAGGAAGCAATTCATGGCCTATCTCCTTCTCATTCTTGCTCCTCGATTGAGAAAAGTTCTTAAAAAAAGGGAATTACACAGTTAATTGAGATTAAAATTATGATATACCTATTTTTATTTATTTTTTAAATTATGACAAAGGAAATACCTAGAGAATTTCAGGGCATTTTTCGAGTTCTTGAGCTTGCTGTGGGGTAAGCGTAGCGAAGAAACCTTCAAATACAGTCTTGTAAACGTGATGAATTGGGACTAAAGAGTTGGGACTGATGTCTGTGAATGTAGAACTATACCATTGCTCTATTTCAAAGAACTTAGATTGTTTCATAGAATTTTCAACGCTAACAATGAAAGTTTGGAGAGTGTTGGATTCAGAGGAAGACGAAACAGAAAATGATAATGGTGATGCTGAATTATAACTACTGGTTTCCTCAGTATTCAGTGATGATTTTTCCCTTCATTTATAGAAACACCAAGTCGGGCATCCAATTTTGCTAATGGAGTTATCACATGCATAAATGGTAGTATAGCTGTTGGAAAAGAAGAACTTGATCCTACTGGCAACCTCTTTTCCACAAGTGACTTTGGTTGATTCAAAGACTACAAATTCTGACTCTCAGGTTTTAAAGATGTTGTTGGGAATGAAACTGCCATTTTGGTGTAGTTAAAACCTTGTTCATTTATTCTCTATTTGTATTGTGATTGAAGTTGATGATATGGGCTTTTCTTGTGTTCTCTTCAGAGGGTGGCCAGAGGGTCGATGAACTTCTAGTGGACGATTTAGAGGAGGAAATTTTTCTATGCACACCACATGTTCGATGGAATGGTGAAGAGAAACATGAGAAGAAAATGTGAACCGATCTTTTTTTTTTTTGAACAACATACATGATTTTATTTTATTAAGAACGCAAAGTGTCAAAGTACATAATTTTGATCAAGTCATAATGAGGATTTACAAACCATGACGGATGATGCCTAATACATTCAATATGTGTAGCTACCCAATAAGGCACTTGATTTGCAGCTCTATTAACTCATCTTTTGTTCTGTTTTTTTCTTTGATTATGCTTCTTTTTTATTTCTTTTGTTTTTTGTTTAAAACGGGGTGTTTTGAGGTGGACATAGAGTCCAGCTGATGTGAATTTTTTAATTAATCTCTAGCTGCCACGTATGTAAGGAGTGGCCCGTTTTCTCATTGGTGATTCGACTTGCTATCATTGAAAGGTGATGTATTTTATTGCCAAAATTTAAAAGATGTGATTAAATTGCAAAAAGTGCTAAAGATCGAGATTTTTTGTGCAAATAGCTCTAAAAATATATTGTAGATGATTTTATTTATATAATTTTATTTATCTACTTTTAGTTAAACAATCTATTTTAAATAAAATACTAATATTATTGCTATCATTAATACTAGAAATAATTAGTTCTAAAATTATAATTTTTAATATTTTTATTTGTGTGGTTAGTATTTTTAATAATTATCAAAATAATAATGAGTTAAAGTTAAAAAGGTAAGGGTAAGAGAGTAAATATAATTTAAAAAATAAGAGCTGTTGGTGAAAAGTTTCAAATTGGAGCTTTTATGAACTGGTGTTGTTTGGAATTCTAACAGCTACCAGCTCATTTTCAAAAATATTAACCAAACATGTTTATTTAACTGTTGGGAAGTAAACAACTAACAACTGCATCCCAACAGTTAAAACAAATACCCATATATATATATATATATATATAATTTTGTATAAAATTGAATAATTTAGTGATTAACTCCCTTTAAAACATTACTATATCAATGATTTGATTTATTCGTATCTTATATTCTCATTAAAAATAGTAATAATGATAATAATATTTTACAAAATTCTAGCACATGACTTCGGGTCAAATTCATGACCACCGGCCTATGAGAATTCAAATTATTTCCTTTCCAAAATTGAGAACAACGTATTATTTTTTAAGTTTAATTTTTTTAATTTAGCAATCAACCAATCATTAAATTTTTGTTAATCTAATGTTAAATTTTTCATTAAATTTTTATTTTAAATCTAATGTTAAAATTTTTTCTAACATATAAAATAAAATTTATAAGTTTTATAAAAGAAAATAATAAATATAACAATCTAATTTAAAACAAATAGTAAAATATTCAATTTTAGAAATACAAATGAAAATTTTTGGGCATTTTATGTTTAATTGCTACATTATGTTGAAGTTCTATAGATTGAACAAATTTGTGAAGAAAAAGTAAATTAATACATCATCTATCTCAAAACTATAAATTTATTTTTTTATCCCAAAT
>CATIWM010590300.1:0-17137 GCA_949671775.1 Mallotus repandus | reverse complement strand
GAAAATTAAATACATCATAGAAAAAGAATAGAAAAGAAAGTGAATAGATAAAACCCTTTTAATCTCTTAGAAGAGTATCTTCTTGCTTCTTCACTTCTCTTCTAGTTTTCCTTCTTGTTCTAATGTGTTCTATGGTGTTTTTTCTTTGATTCTGATTCTAATTGTTATATAATAATTTGATATCTTCTTTTTTATAGAACTGATGCATATATATATATGACTTAGAAGATGTTGGAAGTTATTGGACTTGGAAAGGCATCACTTGGCACCAAAGGTCACCATCATATGCAGAAGCTGTAACTTCAAGGGCATTTTCGCCCAGCCAAATGACTTTATTTCTGGAAAGTTTCTTCATAAAAGTTGTATTACTCTTAGTTATCTTTCTACAGAAACTTGAATCACTCAATTTGGACATTGGTAGACAAAATTATGACTGAAATACAAAAACTGCCAAATGCTGAAAAGTTGCAACTCTTTGAATAAAAATGAAAGGTGACGACTCCTCAATCATGGACGACTCGACACAGCAAGGAAGGTTGACGACTCGGCAAGAGGTTGACGACTCTTCATAGCAAGGAAGGGTGACGACTCGTGAAGTCACCTAACTTGCATTCTTTTGCTTGAAAAACTTCCTTTATCAATCCAACTAGCCTCAAGCTTCTTCCATGCACCAATTCAAGGCTAAAAACATGTATGAAACACACAAACAATAGATAAAAACACTTAGAAGTAAAAATAACAAATACATAATCAAAAACACACAAATATAACAAAAACTATATGAAAATGATATTAAGCTATACTAAATAGCTATGCATATTTGCATTATATCATAACTTAAGTCTGAATCTTTGTATAATTTATTTTTTATTTTTTTTACAATTGATAATGTAGGATCTTGTTGACCGAATATTAGGTGCTCTTGCGGAGAAGCAAGGTAAATATATTCTCTGTTTATGAAATAGATCAATGGCTTGTTGAAGGGACTGCCATTTAATTATATTTTCTTGTCGATATACATTTTCACAAAGGAAGCTGAAGCTCATTGTATACAAGAACAAGTGACTATGGAAGCTACTCTTGAAGAAGAAAAGCAAAAAGAGGAAGAATCTCACAAGAAAAATGCAATATGGATTAGGCATTTTGTGTTATTTTTGTTAGAATTAGATACTCTTGTAGTAGTTATTTATATATTATGTTTGTGAATAATTCGTCATGACTTATGAAACAATGCACAATTCTTTAATTTATATCAATGCAATTATTTTCAATTTTTTACTAGTGGATCTTTTGTGTGTGTGCATATATATATATATATAGCCTTAAATATGAATATTCAACTTTAATTGCAAACTATTGTGACCAAACACTTTGGTCACAATTAGTTGTACAATAGTATTTGTATAAACCAATTGCGATGAAGATATGGTCGTTATTGTAACAAAATTTGGTCACTATTAGTACATTTCTAGCAATCATAATATATCTTCGCAAAAAGTTATTTGTGACCACTAATTTTTTGTCACAAAAAACTTTTAGCGGCCAAGCCTATTCAGACGATAGGCAACCATAAAAAATGGTCGCTAAAAGCTTTTAGGAATCAATTTTTAACTTTTAGCGATGACTTTTTCCTTCGCTAAAAAGCCTTTTTCTAGTAGTGGCTAGAATGTATTCTTAAAGAGTTATCAATATCTAATAAAGAGTTATCAGTATTAGTCTACTTGGGATCGAGAAACAATATGATTAAACATTATAAGGATGACATAATCCATGCCTTATGTTCAATCAGGTTATCATGTGGCAAAAGGACTATAGTGCACACTGTGTATTAGGTTATGTCAAATTATCGGCCTTAACACAACTTGGGTAGTCATAATGTCTTGCAAGAGACCAATTATGACTTGTGGGTAAAAATGGAAATTTTAGGCCTACTGCCAACGTTGTGTGAACCTATAGGGTTACACATTTAGAATAGGCCCAAGGCACACTTAGAATAGGCCTAAAGCAGACATGGGCTCTATGAAAGATTAAATAAATAAGCGCGAATATATTTATTTATTTATATATATATATATTTATGTATTTATTTATATATATATATATATTTATATTTATATTAGCATTTATTTATTTCCTAATTTATTTAAGGTAAGAGTAATCTTAAATAAATAGGAAATGATTTTAATTAAGGAATTAGAATCAAAGTAGAAAAAGAAGTTTAAACTTACCAAAATTGCTTTGGTAAGTGGAGGTGTGTGAAACCTTAGAAATGATGACTATAAATATATCTCATTCTCTAGGGTTTATGTCAAGCCACTATTGTCCTTCTTCTTCTACTACTTCATTTATGAAAGGAAAACACATAGAGAAAAATTATGTTGTGAGACAACAAAGGTGCTAGCACACTAATAATGCTTTGGTCACCTTGTTCTTGTGGATATCGGTAAAGGATATGGTCTTATTAGTGACATCTTAATTTGACATGAAGACAAAAAAGCTCGAGGTAGGGTGAATCCTCTCTCTTCTACCAACCATCTTGCCATAAGATCGTCTTGGTGAGTTTTTGGAAACCCTATCTTAGTCAATTTATTTGTATTAAATGGGTTCGGTTTTGGGTTTTTGTGAATTAAATTCTTAATTGTCGTTGAATTTTGCATCACAAAAACTCAACAGCGGTATCAGAGACACTTGTAGTTCGATTAAATTGATTTTATCATACATGTGATATATACACGAGATGTGTGGAATTTGTTTTATATATATATGAATTTGATTTTGAAAACACTTTCAAATTTTTAATTTAACGTTTTATGTGATAATTTATTTGAATCCATGTCAAAAATATTTGTAGACACTGATATGATTAATGTCTATAGCTATTTATATAATTACATAAAGTTTTCATTGAAAAATATAGTTTTAATCTTGGAAAAATTTTGGGCTACAGGGGAACACATCCGTGTCATTTAGATGACACAACCATGTCTAGTTTTGACACAACCATGTCAGAGAGCAAATTCTGCAGATTCTAGATTCACACAGCTGTGTCTGTTAAGGCAGAATGCATTTTGTTCAAATGTTGAACTAAATTAATATGTTTTGAACATATTAATAAAATGTAATATGATTATAATGGTTAAGGAACTTCTCCCCGAATGGATTCGCCACATAATTCATTCTTATTATAATATTTATTAATCTTAATGAAAAATAAATTATTATGCTCTTATGTTTTTAGTGTGAAATGCATGGTGCATAGCATGGCCCTTAAAAGACCAATGTGATTGGATTTTTATAATTTTTTTATGGGTTGTAATTTCTTAAATACAATCTGCAAGTAATTTTTCATTTGTTGTAATTTTATTTTACTAAATAGCTATAGAAGAGTATAGATTACACCATGTAATGTAATGTAAATCAAGATCCAACATAGAGACACAAAAGGAAGCCAAGGATAGAGATCCAAGGAGGAAACTCAAAGTGGAGATCCAAGGAGGAAACTCAAAGTAGAGATCAAAGGTGAAAGGCTCAAGATGATGGATGTCTTTTTACCTAGGATTGACCATTGATCTTCATATTGGCTTATGAAGATTAAACTACAATTGGGGCATGCTATGTGATATTTATTTTATTACTTTATTATTATGTTATGTATGTGATGCTATGCATGTGATGTATGTTTACAAAATAATAATATCCAAATAAGGTAAAAAAAAAGGAACCCTAATTTAATACTAAGTCATTGTAATGCTTCCCATAAACACAACACTTGTCAAGCCTTAAACTATTATATATATGGGCCTGCCAAAGTAGGGTGTCTTAAATCATCCAAAGAAGGCAAGTCGAATAATGGTGCCATCCGAATGCTTGTTATGGTTTTACTTAGCTAAGTTATCAAAATGGTTTTGGACCTAGGGAATTATATGGGATTTAGCTAGGACATATGACGTCAAATCCCATACCCTTTCAAAAGTTATATGAGATGTAATTGGTAAGACTTACCTACTTGAATGACTATACATTGGGTGATGAGCCAAAGCTCACCTAAAGTATGGTAAAATATGGATCTTGGCCCACTAGAATTTATAAATTAACTTTTAAGGTTATTGATTTGAATAATTTGATAAAATAATGAGTACACTTCATATATATATATATATATTTTAGATAATGGCATCAAACACTACATCTAATTTGTCACTGCGATCCATCCTTGAGAAGGATAAGCTTAATGGAACTAAATTCCTTGACTAGTACACAAACTTAAGAATTGTTCTTAAGTAAGACAAAAAGGAATATATCCTTAATGAACTTGTCCCTGACGAATTAGCTGTTAATGCTCCTAGAGCTCAAAAGGATGCTCATATTAAGCATCTTAAATAAAATAATGAAAAGAAATAAAAGAAACCAACATTGAATGCCCTAATGAAAATAATAAAATAAAAGAAAACAACATCATTCATCCATTGGATTAGAATAATCATAAGCAGGATCAAAAGAAGGAGGAGCAGCTGTTGGATCATCTATGTTAGTGATATGCCCTAGGCCAATTATGTAATGGTCATACTTTGACTTTTTCATATTTTTACTCTATTAATAAAGAGACATTTTTATTTAATTATTGGCTAATTCTAATATTATCCTTGATTAGTTAATTCTACTTAATATCAGTAAGTATGTGACTTGATAGCAAAACTCTTAGGTGATACTTGAATTCTAATCTAAATATCTCTAGTTGATTATTGTTGTGCGAACAACAATTAATAAGGACTAGTATAAGGTTGATTGATGATTATGTTTTATTAATCATATATATGAGATTTTGAATCAAACTCATATGTAAATATTTAGAGAAATGATGTATTGGATCAACCCACTATAAGAATACCATATGGATGATTGTCATAGGTAACTCTCATCATAGTAGTGTTATTTGAGTCTGCTGACGTGAAATCACCATGGTTTCCTGCATGATAAGCTCTTATTTTGACACATCCCTACATCATCTTTAATTGGATGGTAAAACAGGTTGTTATTTGATTTAGAATGAGTTATGTGAGGGATGTGAGCGATTAAGATGGAATTTGTCCCTCGGTTATTTTAAGAAGATATTTGTGGGCTCCTCGATGAGTTAGACTGAAAATAAATTCATGGCCATGCTAGAATGTATTGATAAAGAGTTATCAATATCATATAAAGAGTTATCAGTATTAGTCTACTTGGGATTGAGAAATAATATGATTGAATAATATAAGAATGACATAATTCATGTCTTTTATTCAATCAGGATATTATGTGGCAAAAGTGTTAGTGATATGCACTAGGTCAATCATGTATGACTATATTTTAACTTTATCATTTTATTAATAAAGAGGCATTGTCATTATCATTTTATATTATGATAATTAATTGAATAGTCAATTCTTTCTAAGGTCATTAAATATGTGACTTGATAGTAAAACCCTTAGATTAAATATGAGTTCTATTCAAATTATCCCTAGAAATAATAATTAATTAAGGCTAGTATGATGTTGACTGATGATTATATTTTACTAATCATGAATATGAGATATTAAGTCAACTTATAGGTACTATTTAGAGTAAATTATGTATTGGATTAACCCACTATGAGAATACTACATAGATAATTATCATAAGCAATTCTTATCATAATGGATTGATAAGAGAGACTGAGGAAAATTAGGTTATGTCAGATTATCAACCTTTACATGACTAAAGTGAATTAGGAATTTAATTAGGAATTTGTCCCTCATTTAAGTTGAATAAGATATCTATGGGCCCTTTAATAACAGAGACTGAGGAAAAGGCATGGCCAAGCTAATGTGAATTGATAAAGAGTTATCATTCTTAGTCTACTTGGAATCAAGAACTAATATGATTGAATTGTATAAGGATGACATAAAATATGCCTTATATTCAATCAAGATATCGTGTGACAAAGGGATTACAATATTCACTGTAAATTAGATTATGTTAGATTATGGACCATTACAAGACTTGGGTAGACATAATGTCTTGCTTGAGGCCACTTATGACTTGTAGGCCTAAATAGAGATTTTAGGCCCACTGCCAATGTCGTGTGAATCTACAGGGTCATGTACTTAAAACAGACCCAAAACAAATGTGGGTTTACCAAGCCTAATAAAGCCCTATGGAAATATATATATATATATATGGTTACCTTAAATAAATATTAAACTATTTTGATTTGGTATTTGAATAAAATTAGAATTAGAATAAAAGGAATATACCAAAAATTCATTTTGGTAAGTGAAACCCTAATTAAGATGTCTATAAATATAACATATTCTGTAGGGTTTCACACAACTTTCACATCTGCCACTTGAATTTGTTTGCTCTCCCTTTGAGAAAATGAAATGCAAAATTTTCGTTCTTAAGTTATAAGACAATCGAGAAAAGTGCTTGCAGACATTTGTTTTGATCAAAGGTTGTTAGATATATATATACTTAAGGTAATGGTTATCTTAAATAAATCAGAAACTATTTCGGATTTGGTATTTGAATAAAATCAGATTTAGAATAAAAGGAATATACCTAAAATTCATTTTGGTAATTAAGATGTCTATAAAGATAACTTATTCTCTAAGGTTTAACACAACTTTAACATCTGTCACCTAAATTCGTTTTCTCTTCCTTTGAAAAAAAGAAACACAAAGTTCTAGTTCTTAAGTTATGAGACAATCAAGAAAAGTGCTAGAACACATTTTTTTTGATCAAAGGTTGTTCGTGTGGATACTTTTGGGGGGCATATTCATTTGAAGACATCTTAATCTGGCCTAGAAAATAAAAAAGCTCGAGGTAGGGTGTCACAGGAGTGAACCCCATCTCTCCCTTCCAGCTATCTTGCCTCTTCTTGCCTTTGTGGTAAGGTTTTTAGAAACCCTAAATCAATCGGTCAATTGAATTACATGGATCCTGGTTCGGGTTTGTGATTAAAATTTTAATTTTTTTTGCATTTTGTATTATGAAACACGATAAAAAGGACTATATTACACACTGTGTATTAGGTTATGTCAGATTATCAACCTTTACACAACTTGGGCAGTCAAAATGTCTTACTAGAGACCAATTAAGACTTATGGGCTAAAATGAAAATTTTAGGTCTACTGCCAACTTTGTGTGAACCTATAGGTTGGCACACTTAGAATAGGCCCAAGGCAGACTTGGGTTAATTAACCCAATAATTATCTATATGAAAGATTAAATAAATAAGTGAATAAATAAATATATGGATATATACGTATATATTTATATTAGTATTTATTTATTTCCTAATTTATTTAAGGTAAGAGTTATCTTACATAAATAGGAATTGATTTTAATTAAGGAGTTAGAATCAAAGTAGAAAAAGAAGTTTGAACTTACCAAAGGTGTATAAAACCTTAGAAAGGATGGCTATAAATATATCTCATTCTCTAGGGTTTATGTCAAGCCATTATTCTCCTTCTTCTTCTACTACTTCTTTTGTAAAAGGAAAACACATAAAGAAAAATTTTGCTATGAGACAACAAAGGTGTTAGAACACTAACATTGCTTTAGTCACCTTGTTCGTGTGGATACCGGTAGAGGACGTGGTCTTATTGGCAACATCTTAATCTGATAGGAAGACATGAAAAGCTCAAGGTAGGGTATCACTGAAGTGAACCCCGTCTCTTCTTCAAACCATCTTGCCATAAGATTGTCTTGGTTAGTGTTTAGAAACCCTCTCTTAATCAATTTATTCAAATTACATGGATTCAGTTTTGGGTTTTTATCATGAAAACCCAACAGTGGCATTAGAAACGCTCGTAATTTGATTAAATTGATTTTATCATATATGTGATATATGTATGAGATGTGTGGAATTTGTTTTTTATATATATAAATTTGATTTTGAAAGTGTTTTCAAATTTCAATTGAATGTTTTATGTAATAACTTATTTGAATCCATATTAAAAATAGTTATATACATTGATATGATTAATGTCTATACCTATTTAACATGATTAAATACAGTTTTCATTGAAAAATGCAGCTTTCGTTGTGGCAAAATGTGGGTTACAGAGGGACACAACTGTGTCATTTAGATTGCAAAGATGTGTCTAGTTTTGACACAACCGTGTTTAAGAGCAAAATCTGTACATTGCAGATTGACATAGCCATGTCTGTTATAGAATGCAATTTGTTCAAATGTTGAACCAAATTAATATGTTTTGAACATATTAATAAAATGTAATATGATTACAATGGTTTAGGTCCCCAAATGGATTCGCCACATAATTTGTTCTTATTATAATATTAATTAATCTTAATGATAATTAAATTATTATGCTCTTATGTGTTTAGTGTGAAATATATTGTGTATAGTATGGCCCTTAAAAGACCAATGTGATTGGATTTTTATTATTCTTTTTATGGGTTGTAATTTATTAAATACAGTATGCGAGTCATTTTGCAGTTGTTGTAATTTTATTTTATTAAGTAGTTATAGAATAGTATAGATTAGAGCATGTAATGTAAATTAATACCAAATACAAAGACATAAAAGGAGGCCAATGATGGAGATCTAAGGTGGAAGTTCAAAGTGGAGATCCAAGGTGAAAGGCTCAAAATGATTGATGTCTTTTTACCTAGGATTGACCATTGATCTTTATATTGGCTTATGAATGTCAAACTAGATTTGGGCCATGCTATGTCCCGTTTATTTTATTACTTTATTATTCTATTATGTATGTGATGCTATGCATGTGATGTATGTTTATAACATAATAATATCCAAATAAGATAAAACAAAGAGGAACCCTCATTCAATATTAAGTCATTACAATGCCTCCCATAAATTCAACACTTGTCAAGCCTTAGATTATTATATATATGGGCCTGCCAAAGCAGGGTGTATTGAATCATCCAAGGAAGGCAAGTAGGATAATGGTGCTATGTGAACATTTGATATGGTTTGACTTTGCTAGGTTATCAAAATGGTTTTGGACCTAGGGCATTAGATGGAATTTTTAGCCAGGACATGTGATGTCAAATCCTATACCCTTCCAAGAGTTACTTAAGATGCAATTAGTAAGAGTTACCTACCTAAATTACCATACATTGTATGATGAGCCAAAGCTCACTTAGAGTATGGTGAAATATGGATCTTGGCCTACTAAAATTTACAAATTAACTTTGAGGGTTATTGATTTGAATAACTTGATAAAATAATGTGTAGACTACATATTTATTTGTTATAGATAATGACATCAAACACTACATTTAAATTGTCACTATGACAGATCCTTCAGAAGGATAAGCTTAATGGGACCAACTTCCTTGACTAGTATAGAAACTTAAGAATTATTCTTAAGCAAGAGAGAAATGAATATATCCTTGATCAACCTGTCCATAATGAACCAGTTGCTAATGCTCCTAGAGCTCAAAAGGATGCTTGTAGTAAGCATCTTAATGACTCCATTTATGTCATTTGCATCATGCTTGGATGCATGGATTCAAATCTTCAAAAGCAACTAATGCAGATGGATGCTTATACTATAATTGGCCATCTCAAGGAAAATTTCCAAGAGAAAGCTAGAATTGAAAGGTTTAGCACCATAAAGGCATTGCTTTCTTGCAAGTTAACTACTGGCAGCTTAATGGCTCCGCATGTTCTTAAGATGAAAAGTCATCTTGAAGATCTGAAAAGGCTTGGCCTTAAGATCAAGCAAGAATTGGCCATTGATATTATTCTCTAGTCTTTACCAGAAATATATGATGGGTTTTTTATGAATTATAACATACATGGCATGAACAAAAGTGTTTCTGAATTGCAAGGAATGCTTAAGACTGCTGAAAAGAACATTAAGAGTACTAAGGATATTCTAATTGTTAATAAAGGGAAAGGTATGAAAAGGTTAGGAAAGGGTAAAGGCAAGATTACAAGCAAAACTACCTAAGGAAGAAACATGCTTTTTCTGCAATGAGAAAGACCATTGGAAAAGAAATTGCAAGCTCTTTATAGAAAATCTGAAGAAGAATAAGGGTAGTGCCACTACCTCTTCAGGTATTCATGTTGTAGACATCAATTTATCTACTTTTAATTCTTAGGTATTAGATACCGGTTATGGATCTCACATTTGTACTAATGTGCAGAGCCTAAAAGTGAGTAGAATATTGGCTATAGGCAAAGTGGACCTACGAGTTGGAAATAAAGCAAGGGTTGCTGCTTTAACTGTAGGAATTTATGATTAACTTTGCCTAGTGGACTTGTTTTGAGTTTGGAAAACTGTTATTGTGCACCTGATATAAGCATGAATATCATTTTTGTTTCTTGTTTTGACAAGAATGGTTTTTAATTTATTATTAGGAATAATAAATACTCAATTTACCATGATAAAATTTTCTATGGATATGCTCCATGAAATCACGGTCTTTACATTTTAGATATTGAAGACATTAATGAAAAATCCATCTATAACATTAATACAAATAAATTTAAGTATAATAATTTAAACACAACCTAGCTTTAGCATTGTCGTTTAGGCCATGTAAATGAGAAACGTATATCAAAGCTCTACTAACATGGACTTTTGAATTGATATGCTTTTGAATCATATGAAACTTGTGAATCTTGTTTATTAGGAAAAATGACTAACACAAGTTTTATTGGATGTAGTGAGAGGACTAATGACTTGTTGCACCTTATACATTCTAATGTACGTGGAACATTAAGTTCCACTGCTAAAGGAGGATATCAGTAGTTCATTACTTTCACAGATGATTTTAGTAGATATGGCTATGTCTATCTAATGAAACATAAATTTGAATCTTTTAAAATGTTCAAAATTTTAAAAAATGAAGTATAAAATAAACTTGGTAAGAATATTAAAGAACTTAGATATGATCGAGGTGGTGAATATTTAAGCCAAAAATTTATTAATCATCTTAGAGATTGTGGAATAATTTCACAATTAACCCCGCCAGGAACACCACAATAGAATGGTGTATCTGAACAGAGAAATCAAACTTTGTTGGATGTAGTTCCATCTATGATGAGTCTATCAGATATTCTAATCTCCTTTTTGGGATATACTCTAAAAACTACTGCATTCCTTTTGAATAGAGTTCCATCAAAGGCTATTGAAAAGACACCATATGAGACATGGAATGGGAAATCTCCTAGTTTATCTTTTCACCATATAAGATATGGAATGAGAAATCTCCCAGTTTATCTTTTCTTAAGATTTGAGGATGTGAGGCTTATGTGAAGCGTCAAATTTCAAATAAATTAGAACCCAAATAAGATAAATTACTTTTGTGGGATATCCTAAAGAAACCAAAAGAAATTACATTTATAATGCTTATGAGAACAAAGTTTTTGTTGCTCGAGATGACATCTTTTGGAAAGGGAATATATTTGGAAAGGAACTAGTGGGAGTAAGGTACAACTTGAAGAAATTCAAGAACCACAAAATAGCATTATACCATATGTGGAACCTCAACTAAATCAATAAGTAACTCTTAAATCTACACATGTACCAAAAGGTCTTAGAAGGTCTAGTAGGACACGTCATAATCCTGAGAGTTATGGATTTCTCATAACAGATAATAATGATGTGAGTATTGTGGATTAAAGTGAGCCCACAACTTGCCAAGAGGCCATAGACAGTCCAGACTTTGAGAAATGGTTAGAAGCCATGAAATAAAAAATGTAATCCATGTATGATAATCAAGTATGGACTTTGATTGATCCACCTGAAGGTTTAAAAATTATTAGGTGCAAATGGGTTTTTAAAATGAAAACTGACATAGATGGCAATATGTATACCTTTAATGCAAGACTAGTTGCAAAAGGGTTTCGAGTAAACACATGGTATAGACTATGAAACTTTTTCAGCTATTGCTATGCTAAAATCCATTCTAATTCTTATTGCCATAGCTGCATACTATAATTATGAGCTATGGAAAATAGATGTCAAAACATATTTTCTTAATGGAAACCTCATTAAGGATGTGTACATGACACAACTAGAGGGTTTTTTCAATCCTGAGAATTTTGGAAAGGTTTACAAGCTTCAAAGATCCATTTAAGGATTAAAACAAGCTTCTTTGAGTTGGAATCTTCATTTTGATGAAGCAGTCAAAGAGTTTGGATTCATAAAAAATAAAAATGAACCTTATGTTTATAAAAAGGTTAATGGGAGTATAATAGTTTTTCTAGTGCTATATGTTGATGACATATTACTCATTGGAAATGATGTTCCTACTCTACAAATTGTTAGATCATGGTTACGAAATTATTTCTCAATGAAAGACTTAAGTAAATCCACCTATATTTTAGGCACTAAGATCTATAGAGATAGATCTAAGAGGCTTATTAGCCTAAGTCAGAGCACTTACATTCACAAGGTACTGAATAGGTTTAGTTTGCAAAAGTCTAAGAGAGGATTATTGCTAATGTCCTGTGGCATTAGTCTTAGCAAGACTTAGTGTCCAATGACACAAGATGAGTGAGACCGCATGAGTAAAATTCCATATGCTTTTGCTATTGGATCCATCATGTATGTCATGTCTCATATGCCTTGAGCATAATGAGTAGATACTAGTCAAACCCAGGTGAAAGTCACTGGATAACAGTTAAGAATATCCTTAAAGTGCTTGAGAAGGACTAATAATGCATTTTTTACTGTATGGTGGGGAGGAAGATGGGCTAACTATAAATGATTAAACTGATGCTAGCTTCCAATCTGACAAGGATGGCTTTTAATTATAGTTAGGTTATATGTTATGCAGAGTACCAACAAATGACAATGTTGTTGATCCACTAACTAAGAATCTTCCACAGGCTAAGCATGAGAGTCATACTAGGTCAATGGGCATGAGATACAATGTTGATTGGGCCTAGTGTAAGTGGGAGATTAATATTTATATGCCCTAGGCCAATTATGTAATGACCATACTTTGACTTTGTCATATTTCTACTCTATTAATAAAAAAGTCATTTTTATTTAATTACTGGCTAATTTTAATATTATCCTTAATTAGTTAACTCTACCTAAGATCATCAAGTACGTGACTTGATAGTAAAACTCTTAGGTGATACTTGAATTCTCATCTAAATATCCTTAGTCGATCATTGTTGTGGGAACAATAATGAATAAACACTAGAATGAGGTTGATTGATGATTTTGTTTTACTAATCATGTATATGAGATATTGAGTCAAAGTCATAGGTACATATTTAAAGAAATGATGTACTAGATTGACCCACTATGAGAATACCACATTGATGATTGTTATAGGTAACTCTCATCACAGTAGTATTATTTGAGTCATCTGACCTGAAATCACAATGGTTTCCTATATGATATGTTCTCTATTTTTGACACATCCCTACATCATCTTTAACTGGATGGTAAATAGCTTGTGATTGGATATAGAATGAGTTATATGAGGGATGTGAGTGATTAAGATGGAATTTGTCCCTCAATTATTTTGAGAAGATATTTGTGTGCACCTCGATGAGTTAAACTGAAAAGAAATGCATGGCCATGCTAGAATGTATTGATAAAGAGTTATCAATATCAGCCTACTTGGGATCAAAAAATAATATGATTGAATAATATAAGGATGACATTATCCATGCCTTATGTTCAATTAGGATATCATGTGAGAAAAGGACTATAGTACACACTATGTATTAGGTTATGTCGGATTGTCGGCTTTCACACAACTTGAGAACTCATAATGTCTTAGTAAAGACCAATTATGACTTGTGGGTTAAAATGGAAATTTTAGGTCTACTGCCAATGTTGTGTGAACCTACAGGGTTCCACACTTAGAACAGGCCCAAAGCAGACATGGGCTAATTAACCTAATAATTATCTAAATGAAAGATTAAATAAATAAGTGATATATATATATATATATATTAACATTTATTTATTTATTTATTTTCTAATTTATTTAAGGTAAGGGTTATCTTTAAATAAATAGGAAATGATTTTAATTAAGGAATTAGAATCAAAGAAGAAAAAGAAGTTTAAACTTACCAAAAATGTTTTGGTAAATGGAGGTGTATGAAACCCCATATAGGATGGCTATAAATACATTTCATTCTTTAGGGTTTATGTCAAGCCACTATTCTTCTTCTTCTTCTACTACTTCTTTTGTGAAAGAAAGAACATAAAGAGAAATTGCATTGTGAGACAATAGAGGTGCTAGTACACTAACACTGCTATGGACACCTTGTTCGTGTGGATATGGGTAGAGGGCAGGGTCTTAATATGACAAGAAGACCTGAAAAGCTCGAGGTAGGGTGTTACCGAAGTTTATCCTTCTCTTGCTTCCAATCATCTTGCCATAATATCGTCTTGGTGAGTGTTTGGAAACCCTCACTTAATTGGTTTATTCGAATTACATGGATCCAATTTTAAGTTTTAGTGAAATATATTTTTAATTTCCACTACATTTTTCATTTCAAAAGCCTAAAACTTTATCAAGTCACTATCATTATACCATGCTTTTGTAGCAGCAGTAGAGGTGGAGTCGGGAAAAATGGCGCGTGGAGGTAAAGGAACGCCCTGTTATTGACATAAACTGGAGAGTCCATCAACTACCCAATGAAGTAGCTCGGTATGATATTGAAGTATAGCCTCAATATGTGAAGGATAATTGGATTATTGTCCAACTAAATGTGAGGGAGGTAGAGGAGCTTAGATAGTAGGACATGGTGGAGGGGGATGCTCATTATCACCTAACTCAAGAATATGCTTAATCAAAATATACTACCCATCAGGAACCTAAGCCAAATGGATTTTCCTCATCACAGTCAAGTTAAATGGAGGCACGTTACAAGCATTAGTGAGATTAGGAAAAGTGCTAAACACCCGTAAAGCGTTAGCTAGATGACTAATGTAAGAACCTCCATAAAAATGCACCCTTTTTCTTCTTAGATATACCATCCATGTAAATAGCAAACCCAAAGCCTACATGAGGTACTAAACCCTTATCAAAACATCTTAAGTAAAACAAATCCTGAAGGGAAACAACTCTAGTACTCTTCTTTCATCCACAAATGGTAAAAGCTATAAGATGGTACAAGTAACGCAAATCAGGTTGAGCAATATTTGCACTTTTACTTATATTAGGATCATAATTCTTTTGAGCCCCAACACATGTAATCTCTCTCTATAACTTTGAAGGGCTTTCACTCCTAAGATTAATGATAGAATTTTTAATCTCCTCACTAGTGGTAAATATCATGTCATAAAAACCACAATGCACAACAAATTCATTAAGAGAATGGGAAAATTATTTTCCTTTAGATGAAACTTAACAAAACCCTTTTTATCAAAATCAATTACTGTACTCTTTTCCATCAAAAAATTAGAAAAGAATTCAATAAAAAGCTCATGGAAAATTGGTTCTTTTATCTTCATAAAATTATCATACTATGATCTATCAATCATCCCTAACACAGATTCGTTCAAGCCTATGGTTGCTAAATCACCTAGCATAATATGATAAGAGGGATGAATAGGAAGGGAAATCAAAGCACACATTTCTCTATGCATTTTTTCTGAAAATTGAAGAAAAGGGTGAAGTGGATCATCTCAGCTTTGGCTTGGGCTTGCATAGCGTGAGGAAGATGGAACCACCGATGGCGACACTGTCGTGCACAATTCGCTAGGAGGCGATGGTGAAGGAGCCACACGAGGTCATTTTTTAGGTGGATTCAACTTTTTTCGAATTGATTTTGTTTTCCTCATATGAGAAATGAAAGAAAATGACAAAATTT
The DNA here is from genome assembly GCA_949671775.1 of Mallotus repandus. Taxonomy (NCBI): domain Eukaryota; kingdom Viridiplantae; phylum Streptophyta; class Magnoliopsida; order Malpighiales; family Euphorbiaceae; genus Mallotus; species Mallotus repandus. Next base: position 1,332 of record CATIWM010590300.1, on the reverse strand, counting down.
TGGTATGGGTAGGGTCACGGTGTCATCATGTTGTGACACAAAACGTGCTTGGATCTAGAATTTTGGGTTTATCATCAACACGTCTGCTACAAATCATATTATAAATCGTTTCTGCTACAGGTGTCCTTATAAAACATCACATGGTATTTAACATGGCTAATATGAAATTGTGTCCTTACAAAAGAAAGCTTATAAAATAATTCACTCCTGGACACGACTAGTGACACAGTCATGTCACATGTCATGTTGACTTTGCAACTCCTTAATACATAACTCTTACAACATTTTTCTTATGTATAGAATCATGAATGAAAAGCATCAACTTTATATAGAAAAAATAAAGAATTTAAAACACAATAATAAAAGAAAAGTAAAAGAAAAGTTTAGAAGATATTGGGTTACCTCCTAACGAGCAATAGTTTAAGGTCATTTAGCTTGACCAAGTAGTAATTCAGTCATTCTGGGTTAATAAGTGTGCAAGATACACTATTAAAGATTGCTTCCTCTAAATGGTAAGGTTTTAAATGTTGCCCATTAACTTTGAAGGTTTCATTAGCCTTGGTTAGAATATCAACTGCTCTATAAAGAAAAAGTTGGTTGATTTTAAAAAGATCAGGCCATCTTGACTTGAGTTTGCCTGGAAAAAACTTCAATCTAGAGTTGAAGAGAAGCACCAAGTCCCTTTCCTTGAGTTTTTTTTTTTTGCAAATGCTTCTAATGCTGCCTTTTCTCTCTTTGTAATTTTTAGCATTTTCATAAGAATCCATCTTGAATTCTTGAAGTTCATTCAATTGGAGAATTCTATTTGCACTAGCCTTAGCTAAATCAAAGTTGAGATACCTTGTAGCTCAAAATGCCTTTTGCTTTAGCACAACTGGAAGATGGCATGACTGTAAGCACCCAATTTCGGGATGACTAGGGCTTGGATGCGAAAGAGGACTCCGATGATGAAAACTCGTAGCAAATGAGTCTCTAATATTTGAGTTTCGGATTCTAAGGCTTGATTACATTTTTTTGTGGACTAAATTGAAAGTTTTCTTCTCCTTCAAGGTTCTTTTTACAATTAAATGTTAAAAAATAAAGAAAAGGAGGAAGGGAGAACGAAAAAAAAAGAAAGAAAAAGGCAGAGAGAAAAAGAGAGAAAAAAGCTTTATTTTGTTTTTGACGTTAAAATAATCAAAGCCAGGATACGTAAGCCAATACTGGAGGCTCATTTAGACGGTGATTCAACACATCTCTGAGGAGCTAATCATACTGCATCCATCAAATCAATTTTTTTTTCTACTCTTGGTTTTTCTATTTATTTGATCTTTGTTATTCTATTTAATTTTA